>CAUYON010157849.1:0-12412 GCA_963573935.1 Arctocebus calabarensis
CCACATCACAAAATCCCAAAACCAGAGATGTTGGCGTGGATGTGGAGAAAAGAGAACACCTCTACACTGCCAGTGGGAATGCAAACTAATACACTCCTTTTGGAAATATGTTTGGAGAATACTTCGGGATCTAAAAATAGACCTGCCATTTGATCCTATAATTCCTCTACTAGGTATATATCCAGAAGACGAAAAAATCACATTATAACAAAGATATTTGTACCAGAAGGTTTATCACAGCCCAATTCATAATTGCTAAGTCATGGAAGAAGCCCAAGGGCCCATCGCATTAATAAATTGTCATATACATACACCATGGAATAATATGCAGCCTCAAAGAAAGATGGAAATTTTACCTCTTTCATGTTTACATGGATGGAGCTATAAAATATTCTTCTTAGCAAAGTATCTCAAGAATGGAAGAAAAATATCCAATGTACTCAGCCCTACTATGAAACCAATTTATAGCTTTCTTATGAAAGCTATAACCCAATTATAGCCCAAGAAGAAGGGTAAAGGGGAGAGGGAGAGGAAGGGAGGTGGGAGGATGGGTGGAGGGAGGGTAATTGGTGGTATCACACCTACGGTACATCTTACAGGGATACGTGTAAAATGTACTAAGTGTAGAATATAAATGTCCTAATACAATAACTAAGAAAATGCCATGAAGGCTATGTTAACCAGTTTGATGAAAGCATCTCAAATTGTATATAAAAGCAGCACATTGTACCCCATGATTGCATTAATGTACACAGGTATGATTTAATCAAAAAAAATCACATGTACCTTACAAAGATATACGACTACTATGTATGTACCTGTAATAATTAAAAATAAAAAACTCTAAAATACATATACTGTATAAAATTACCTTCATGCTATGTGTATATATAAAAAAATGAATTTCATGTTTAAAAAAAATTCACTGAGGAATCTTGGTCAATTAATAGGTGTATCTTAAGTAATTTGTTATGCACCATAAAGTAATGAAGTTTATAGATTACAGTGGATCTAAAGTTATCCTATTAATATTATCACTCTCACTAACATTTCTAATTGCTTTCTTGAGTGGAAGAGAAAAAAGTAAAGACATACCTAGTGTGGTAGAATTTTTTTATAAAATACAGTTATACCAGCTCAATGCCCATAACTCAGTGGTTAGGGCGTTGGCCACATACACTGGGGCTGATGCGTTCGATCCAGCCTGGGCTTGCTAAACAACAACAACAAACAGCCAGCTGTGGTGGTGGGCACCTGTAGTCCCAGCCACTTGGCAGCCTAAGGCAAGAGAATCCCTTAAGCCCAAGAGTTTGAGGTTACTGCGAGCTGTGACACCACACGACTCTACTGAGGATAACATAATGAGACTCTCTCTCTCAAAAAAAAAAAAAAAAAAAAACTATTACACCATTGGAGTGTGTTGCTTATAGGAACATCATCCTTCTAAGCATTCTTTTTTTTTCCTCCATAGACAGGGTCTTACTCTGTTGCCCAAGCTGGAGTGCTGTGGTTCAAGCAGGGCTGACTGCAGCCATGAACTCCTGAGCTCAAACAATCCTCCCACTTCATCCCCACAAGTAGCTAAGACTACATGCCAGGTAATAATAATAATAATACTTAATGATATTAGTATTAATAATAATAATTATTATTATTATTAGGTCTTGCTGTGTTATCCAGGCTGGTCTCAAACTCCTGACCTCAAGTGTTCTCCTGCCTTGGGCTCCCAGAGTGCTGGGATTATAGGCGTGAGCCACTGTGCCCAAGTCAGAAGTATTAGAAATAAAAGTTGACAATGGCCATTGTGATAATAGTCAAACTCCTTAAAATTTGGAGGATTTCCAGTTCCCACTGTATAGTATGGCTCACTATAGGTTCAAGGAAAGAATTCCTTCCTAAGGACCATAGTCAAAGCTGTGAACACCCTTGCACAAAGGTGTTCCATGTAAGGCCTTTGTGTAGATAAAGGGACAAACCAACCTGAAACACACCCAGAAAAGCCAAACCTAAGAAACACCAACACCATTAGCCATTAGCCTTTCTAGTATGAAAAAGCAGAAAGTAAGGTAAGTCGATCTGCTGTGAGAGGGGGGCGCAGGAGTGGCATGTTCTCCTTAGCAAAGTATCTCTCGAATGGAAGAAAAAGTATCCAATGTATACACCCCTAATATGAGACAAATTCTTTATCGTGCAAGTGAAGGCTACAACCCATTTATTGCTCAATTGATTCTTGAACAAAAGTGCCATGACAGTTCAGTGAAAGGGGGAAGAAAAATTCTTTTCAAAAAGTGGTATGGAACAATTATATTTCCAAGTGGCAAAAAAAAAAAAAAATTTAAAATAGAAATCCTCACTTAAAACTGTAAGACTTCTCAGTGAAAGCAAAGAAGCTAATTGTGGTCTTGGAGGGCAGGCTAAGATTTCTAAAATTAATAGAATTCAAAAATCACCAATGATTAAAGGGAAAAGTTGACATATGGGTCTTTGAGTAGGGTGCCGACCCCCTATACCGAAGGTGGTGGGTTCAAACCCGGCCTTGGCTGAACTGCAAAACAAACAAACAAAAAACTAGCCAGGCTTTGTGGCAGGCGCCTGTAGTCCCAGGTACTCAGAAGGCTGAGGCAAGAAAATTGCCTAAGCCCAGGAGTTGGAGGTTGCTGTGAGCTGTGTGACGCCAGGGCACTCTACTGAGGGCGATAAAGTGAGATGCGGTCTGTACAAAAAAAAAAATTAAAAAATTCTGCTCTTTGAAAGACGCCAATAAGAAAATTAAAAGGCTAATCACAGTCCGAGAGATAATATTTACAGCCCCTTTATCAAACAAAGGATTCTTACATGGAATATGTAAATAACTCTTACAACTCAATAACGGGAAGAAAGTGGCAAAAAAAAAAAAAAAGGAATAAAAGATTAGCATAGGTGACTAGAGAAGACACACAAATGAACTCACAAATCATTATAGAAGTATAGACTGAAACTAAAATGAGACGCCCGGACACAGCCATTAGGATAACTGAAATGAAAGAGTCGTATAACAAAGGGTAGGTGTGGACGACGAACCCCTGGAACCCAGGTACACACCGGCGGGAGTTTAAAATGGTATCACCACTTAGAAAAAGCTTGCCAGTTTCTTAGAAAGTTAAACATAGGCCTATCACACAACCCACTGATGCCACTCACTCAAGAGAACTGGAAACAACAGCCACACAAAAATCCGTACACAAGTGCTCATAGCAGTTCTTTTCCTAAGAGCCCCAAACTGAGAACACCCAAACGGCCATCAGTGAGTGACGAATAATCCAAATCCTGGGGCAGTCTGTGTCGTACCCAACACACAGAGGAACCAAACCCTGGGCCAGGGCAGTCTGCATCGTACCCAACGCACAGAGGAACTCTACCGCCCAGTGAGAAGGAGTGAATTGTCGATGCACACCACTCAGTGGATGGATTTCCAAACAACTGTGCTAAGAGAAAGAAGCCAGACCAAAAAGCAGAGAATGTACGTTCTCTGTGATTCTGTCTGTCCCCAGCTGAAAACGCAAACTAATCTATAGTGAAAGAAAGTAGACTGGTGGTTGCCTGCGGACAAGCCTGGGGGGGCAGGTGGATTGCTGGGGTATAAGGGCAGGAGAGGGATCATAGCCTTGATCGTGTCGATGGTCCCATGGATTCCCCCACGCCCAACTCACGACTGTACACTGTACACTTCAAATACACAGTTTATTATACTTGCAGTACTCCTCAATAAAATTGAATTAGAAATTTACTGAGCCATCTACGTGAATGTCCTGTAAGTTATACATTAATAAAAAAGCAAATATCAATTAAAAGCACATTTTGATGAAGCATCCCTGTCCCCCTGGCTCTCTCTGCTGTCCCCAAATGAATCCTTCCATGTTCCGATTGCACTTGGGATGGAAATGATGCTTCCCCACCCTCGCTGGGCTGCCTCCTAATTGCGTCACCCTGATGACCTCACTTCAACTTGATTACAAAGCACTTAACTCTAAATCAGGTCAGTCCACATTGCTGGGGTCAGGATACTAACATACACATCTGGAGGCCACGATTCAGACCTAAACACCCAGGCTTTCTTGAAGATCCTCTTCCCCTCCCGTGGTCACCCTCTCCAGCTCTTCTCAGCTCACTCTCTCCTTCATCACAAAGCATTTCCTGCACCCACCAGGCCAGGCCAGCCCTTTCAGAAGATGCCCTGGTGTCCACCAGGCAGCACAGATCAGTGGTCCCCGCTGGGCTAACCTTGGCCTTCCTGCCGGTACCATACTAAAGCAGGTCTCAGTGAAACGCCATGCCCTGGCTTCAGTGGACCGTCTCCAGGGCCCCAGAGGGTGTAGAGAAGCTTGAGATTGCTTTTGCACCCTCCTGGCTAGAAGGCAATCACACAGGCTACTGCAGGCAGGGCCAGAATTCCAGGATTCCTGGTCACTCTGCCCATTTCCATGAGAAGCCCCCAGGGATGAATGGCAGGTGGGGGCCCTTGGCCTCCCAGAGGCTCCGTGTCCCTACCTGTAGCACAGGATTACAGTGGCTCCCAGGTACAGGGCTGCTAGAGAGCGTAAGCTGCATGTAACAGCTGCTATCAATCTTGGCACCAGGACCAACAGCTGGTATCAGTCAGCACTAGGGGATGGAAGCTGGTAGGCAGAGGGGCCTAGGGCCAGTCCCACCTCCAAGCAACAGGTGGGTCCTGACAGCCGACCAGCTGGGACCCTAGAGTTGGTGAGTTGGCTCTTAGAAATGCTCTCCTTGGGCCCCAAAAGATATGAAGTGAAGTATGCAAGGCCAGGGCGAGCAGTTAAAAGCCAACACTCTTCAGAGGGAGAAACAGAATAGAGTTTCTATAATGTATTATTCAGAAGGTGTGGTATATGTCCCTCCCAGATTAGTAGATATGGAAATAAAAAACAAGCAGGAAGATGTATCACACAGTCAAGAAGAAAACAGTCAATAAAAACTAACCCCAAGATAATTCATGGGCCAATGAGGCCATCACAAGGACACAGAAAACATTAACCACAAAATTTAAAACATCGATACATAGACTTCATCACATTTAAAATCTTCTGTGCTTCACAAAACGTGGTAAGGAAACTGACAGCAAACCACGGACCGAGAAAGGAGGTTTATTCAGACTCTCCACAGGGCTCTCATAACGCAATCATAAGATAAACAACCCAATAAAAATGGGGGCAAAAGGTACGATCATCCACTCCTCAAAAGAAGATACCTCACTGGCCAATACACACACGCAGTGCCGCTCACCACGTCAGTAATCACAGAAATGCAAATTAAAACCACAGTGGATGCCACCTCACACCCACTACGGCAATGCCTATGAAAGGCGGGCAGAACGGACAGCTGGCAAGGTCGCAGGGCATCTGAATTCGTGGGGCATACACTGACGGTGGGCGTGAAGTATCATACAACCACTTGGAAACAATTTGGCAGTTTCTTACAAAGTTAAATACATCATCTTTACTATACAACCCGCTCCTAGGCATTTTCCCCAGAGAAATAATATCCACCCACAAAAAGACTCATACACAGCAGCAGAGGCTGGAAGCAAGCCATCTGGCCCTCCACACATGAGCAGATAAACAATCAACGGCCATATTTGCAATAAAAAAAGAACAGAGTAAAGATGCACATACCCTTGTGCAGAGCTGAGCTAAAGCGGAAGGGCAAAGAGCCCGTGCCTCGGGCAGGCGAAGCTAACCCAGCTAAGGAGGCAGATCAGTTGTTACCTGTAATGGGGAGTGGGCAGGTTGATTGCAAAGAGACATGAAGGAACTTTCTGGAAGGACTGTCTGTCTTGGTAAACGTGCTGGTTACCCAAGTCTGTATATGTGCCGACTCACTGAATCATACGCTTATATTAGCTAGTTTTATTGTATAAAAATTATGCCTCAACAGAGCAGATTTTAAAAGCTCTTTGAGCTGTCCACTTAAAAGATGTACAATGTAGTAAATGCAAATTAGACCTCTGTAGAGTTGGGGTTTTTTTTAAAGCCCTAGCTGTCTTGTCTTCCCTATCTGCCCCAGACTAAACAGCACAACATACGCAGAAGTTTGTATGCCCAAATCCAAATGTCATCTTGAGGGGCTTGGCCAGGCCTGGGGGCAGGAGGGCAGGGCCAGCATTAACCTAATGGCAATTCAGTTTTTTGGAAGCCGCATCTCAGGCAGTTTTCGCCATGGTAACAAACTGTTCCACGTATCAGAGGCTCAAACAACAAAGGTACATGTCTAACACACTGGGCATGGATGCCACAAGTCTGCCCTGTGGTTTCTCTTCAGGGTCCAAGCTGAAGGCATAGCCCTTGGTGAGTCATGCTGTTCTCATGGTGACACCCCACGGCTCCACTCAGACCAAGGGCCCACCTTGGACAACGTTGTAAATTCCATTGACCACAGTAAGGGGATACACAGTCCAGCAGCATGGGGACAGGGTCGAAGGCTCTGCACACAGGCACTGCCGAGTCAGAAGGTGAGAGTGACATTGTCCCATCTTAGAAAGATGGGACAGCAACTGTTGGGAACAGAAGTGCAGTCTGCAACATCTTCCAGTCAGCTTTGGAAGGCAAGAAATCCACACTTTGCTCTCTGCCTGTGTCCTCGAGTCTCTCTCTCCACGGGGTGGGGAAGAGCAAGGAAGAGGCTGATGAGTTACTCACCTTTCCATCCTTCAGAGCCCCTGGCCTGCTCTCCACCACCGAGGTCCCCCAGGTGCCCTGACTGTTCCCAGTGTCACAGCAGGCACAGTGTCAAGATCCAGAGAAGCTGTGCTCTGACACCTGCATATCAGGAGATTTCCCCACAAGGCCCTGAACAAAGGGAAGTCCTGCCACCAAAAAACATGTTTGCAAACAGTGGCATCATCTCATTCCGTCCCACAGCCCTTAGGAGTGGGAGCTTTTGTGTCCAGAGAGATTAAATGACTCACTGGGGACCCTGCTGGTGCTGTGGGGAAGTGAAACGTGAGCTAGGCGTTCTGAGACTCTGCCCCTAACCAGGCCATCTCTGAGCGAGGCCGTGTTGTGGGAGCCTGGCTAACGGCTCCCCCAAAGATGTCTATATCCTAATGCCTGGAGCCTGCAAATGTGCAAATAGGGCTTGGCAGATGTGAGTAAGTGATGGATCCTGAGCTGTGAGATGAAGCAGGTGGGCCTGAAATGTAATCACAGAGTCCTGAGGCAGAGAGGCAGGAAGGCAGGCAGAAAGGCAGTGATATTATAACACAACAGAAGCAGATGCAGGGAGGAACTGGGAAGGCGCCACACAGCTGCTTTCAAACACAGAGAAGGAGCCCAGATGCAAGGGAAGCAAGCACCTTCAGAAGGTGGAAGGAGCAACAGATCCCCCAAGACTCCAGACTAACCCACCCTCCAGATACCTTGATTTTAGCCCAGGGACTCTGATTTCAGCCTTCTGATCTCCAGAAGTATAAGAGAATAAATGTGTTTTATTAAAAGCCGCTACATTTGTGCTAACTTGTTTAAGCGGCCATAGGAAACTAAAACACATGCCAAGCAATGGAAACCTTTTTCAACAGCATGGAGCTCTCCATGATACAATCACATCATCTAAGGCATTAGACTGTCACAGCCCGACAACCTGGTAGGTCAACTCAAGGACACTGGGCTTGGAGAGGTGAAGTGACATCCCCAGTGTCACAGTCACTGAATGGTGGAGCCAGGACTGGGTCCATGTCTTTGGCCTCGATGGCCGTGTACAAAGACCTGGGCCTTAGATCAGGGTACAGGAGGCGTGTGGCCCAGGCTGGCGAGCATCGGCTGCTTTTTCACCTGTCCAGCCCCCATTCCTAACACGCCTAGAGCCAGCTTTCATCCTCTCCACCCGTGACAGGTGCAGTTTTCCACTGATTCATTGATCTACCCCATATCCGGCCAATAACTGCCTCCTTTACCTTGGTCAGCTGGAGTTGGTTTCTGTTCCCTGGGCACAAAGAACCATAACTGAATCCCATGGGTGCTCAGGGGTGCAGGGGAACTTGGGACCTCTGCCTCTGTGGGCAGCCACTTGCCCT
This sequence comes from Arctocebus calabarensis, assembly GCA_963573935.1. Lineage (NCBI taxonomy): Eukaryota > Metazoa > Chordata > Mammalia > Primates > Lorisidae > Arctocebus > Arctocebus calabarensis. The sequence continues at coordinate 8,069 of CAUYON010157849.1, forward strand.
ACCCCCAGTTCCCAGCCTCCCGCACCATGGGGTAGATAGAGTTGAGTAATATCACCAACTAGAGTTCCCACCTATACTACTGCAGGGGCCAGGTGGGTTTATCCAGCCCACACCAGGTGTCCTGGGATGGCACCTGCCCTGTGGCCTTAGAGTTACTAAGTGAAAAATTTATTAAATGTCCTGATAGGACAGAATTTTCAGGGGGAGAGACACCTGGCTGCAGATTGGATTGACAAAGAGACTCCAGGGACCAGAAAGACTTTAAGATACAAGATTTCCATCTTTGGCCCAAAGCAGGAGGGAAGGGCTCATTGGGAAGGTGGGGCAGAGAATCAGAGAAACCATGTTTCCTGAGTGCCCCCCACAGGCCTGCCAAAGTTCTAGAGTTTTGGTCCATTTTAGCTGTCTTTATGGCCAGCCTGTCAGGGAAAGGCCGTCAGGGAAATATCTATTATGCAGTTGGGTAAACAGTAGCTTAGAGGTTTTTTCCCACCTCAATTTGTATACAACCAAGTAATAGTGAGCCCAGAATTTTAAGTCCCGTCTTCCTGATCTCAAAGCTCATGCTCTTCTCACAGCACCTCACCTCGAGAAGGCCTGAAGCTGCTGTCAGGACCCCGTCTGGCTGCTGCAAACCAGGCCAATTCAGTAAGTCCGTATTGAGCACCGTCAGTGGGTAGGGGGCTGAGCAGAACTCAGGGGAAAGCTCTCAGGTCTTGAGATCTGTCCCAGGTGGATGACCATTCAAGGGGCAGACAGGAAAAACCTGTCCTGCTGCTGTGAGAAAAGTAAGGCCAGGCAAGGGAGCTTCTATATGGGGGAATAGTTCAGGTCATTGAACTGATGAAGTGGGGAAGGCTGCCTGAAGGAGGGGTCATCTGAGTCGGTCATGAAGGGCAAGAAGGATTTTTACAAGTAAGAAGCTGAATTTTTCTCAAGTACTAAATTGGAATTATAATAAAAGCCTCTCATTACACTCATATGCACACATGTACACAGACACAAATACAGTAGATGCATAAATAGCATGAAAGCAATAGCACAAAGGTTGGGAGGTGGAATAAAACTATATTGCTGTAAATGTATTTTATTATTTGTAAAGTAGCATAATATCACTTGAGGATAACATCACTCAATGGTAGACTGTGATGAGTTAAAGATATATACTGTACACCCTTTAGCAGTCACTAATATACAGAAAAAGAATTATAGCTAATAAGCCGACAAATAAGATAAAATGGAGGAATGAAAATTACTCAGTTAATCCCAAAGAAAGTAGAAAATAGAGAAAAGGAAACAAAGAACAGGTAATATAAATATAAAATGAAACATGGTGGTAGAATTAGATGAAATCATATCAACAATCACATTAAATATAAACATCTAAACATCTCAATTAAAAGGTAGAGATTGAAAGAATAAAAAGGCAAGACCCAATTATATGCTATTTACAAGAAATCCACTTTAAATATATAGACATGAATAGCTTTAAAGTAAAAGGATAAAAAGGATGTATCATGGAAACGCTAGTCAAAAAGAAAAAAAAAAACAGAGTTGCATTATAAATAGCAAAGGAGATTTTAGAGGAAAAAATATTACCAGGGATGAAGGCTTGTTTCATAATGACAAAGGGGTCAATTCTCAAGTAGACATAATAATTCTGCATCAAAAAAAGATCTTCTAAACCCTTGAGGCAAAATAGATAAAACTATAATAAAAATAGACAAATCCACAGTTAAAGTTGTAGATTTCAACAACCCTCTCTCAATAATTGATAGAACAAATATTAGTAGGTCAATGAAGATGTAGAAGACATGAACAATAGAGTCAAAACTAAATCCAAATCAGTATGTTTAGAACATTTCAAAATATACATTCTTTTCCAGCACACACAGAACATTTCCAAAGATATACCATATTCTGAGCCATAAAAAAATCACAACAAATGTAAAAGAATTCAAGCTATTCAATTTGTATTCTCTGGTCAAAATTGAATTAAACACTAATAATGGAAAGATATCTGTAAAATCCCCCCCCAAAAAAATTATTTGACAATTAAGTAGTATTTATCAATAATCCAGAATTTAAGGAAGAAATCGAAAAGGTCATTATAAAATAGAAAATATTTGAGATGTACGAAAATGAAAATACAGCTTGCCAAAACTTGTGGGATTTAGTTAAAACAGAACTTTGAAGGAAATCTATAGCACTAAATGCCCCCTGCCTTTACTACCATAAGAAACTAGAGAAAGGAGAACAAATTTAACCAAAGAGAAACAGAAAGAAGGAAATAATAAAAAATAGGGTAAGAATCAGTAAAATAGGAGATAGAAAAATAATAGAGAAAATCAATAAAACCAAAAGCTGGTCATTTGAAACATCCAAACCTAATTATCAGAATAAAAAGAAAGAAGATGAACACTAAAAATATAAGAAATGAGAGATGTGTCATCACCGCTGAAAAGAGATGTGACAACTTAGATGTAATGGACAAATTCCTTGGAAAACATAAATTAGTAAAGCTCACTTAAGAAGAAACAAATAACCTGAACTGCCCATGCTTTCTAAACAAGTTAAAAAACCTCCCCAATAAGAAAACTCTAGTCCAAAATGATCTCACTGGTAAATTCTACAAAATAGTTAAGGAAGAAATAATTCCAATTCTACACAAAAATTTTCAGAAAATTTAAAGAGGAAAGATTACTTTCAATTTATTTTATGAGGCCAGCACCACTATAGTATCAAAATCATGCAAAGACATTGCAAGAAAAAAAATCTACAGACTAATATTCCTCATGAAACAGATGCAAAAATTCTAAAAAAAAAATCTAACAATCAAGTCCAGCGATATATACGATGAATAATAATAAGACAAAATCTGGTTTATTCTAATGCAAGGTTGGTTTGACATTAGAAACAAACAAATTCGCAATATTATTGTGAAAGTATGATATTAATAATATGAAAATACATATTGTCTCAATAGATGGAGAAGAAGCATTAGCCTAAATCCAACATTTGTGGCTAATAAAAACTCTCAACAAACTAAGAATGAAAGAAAATTCTCTCAACCTAATAAAGGACATCTATAAGAAACCCTACAGTTCATATAATACTAATAGCGGAAGGCTGAAAGTTTCCTCTCTGAGACTGGGAACAAGGCGAGGATGTCCTCTCTCACCACTTCTACTCCACATTGTGCTAGAGGTTCTTGCAATTGCAGTGAGCATTTTAGAAGATAAAATAAAAAATGAAAAAGGGAAAGAAGGAATGGAATGGGAAGGAAGGAAGAAACAAATGGAAGAAGGAAGGCAGGGAAGGTGGGAGGGAGGGAGGAAGGGACAGGGGAGAGAACTCAGATCAATGGAGCAAGTAAATCTGTCTTTATTCACAAATGGTTTGATCATCTGCAGAGAAAATCTTACGGAATCTATTTAAAAAGCTGCTAGCGCTGGTCAATGAGTTTAACAAGATTGTAATATGTAAGATCCATCTTCAAAAACCAGCTGCATTTCCATAATAGCAACATAATGTAATTGAAAAAGAAACATTTGTGATAGCATCAAAAGTATGAAATATAGGCATAGATATGTCTGACAAAAACATATGTAACATCAAACTTTGCTGCAGAAATTGAAGAAGACCTAAATAAGTCGAGAGATAAATCACATGCATAGGTCAAAAGATGCCAATTCTCTCAGAATTGATCTATAGATTCAAAACAATCCCCATCTAAATGCCAGTGGGTATAACCCAGTCATTGACTTCTGGGTATATGAGAAATGAATGAGCGTGTCCATACAAAGACTTGCACACGGATATTCACAGCAGCTTAATCATAACAGCCCCAGAATGGAAACAACCCAGCTGTTCCTCAACATGTAGACACATAAAAACTAACCGTGATATAAATTGTGGTATATGTACACCATGGAATATTATGCAGCCTTAAAGAAAGATGGAGACTTTACCTCTTTCATGTTTACATGAATGGAGCTGGATCATGTTCTTCCAAGCAAAGTATCTCAAGAATGGAAGAAAAAGTATCCAATGTACTCAGCTTTCATATGAAAGCTATAACCCAATTACAGCACAAGAATATGGGGAAAGGGGCAAGGGAGGGGAGGGGTGGAGGGAGGGTAATTGGTGGGACCACCCCTATGGTGCATCTTAGAAGGGTACAGGTGAAACTTACTAAATACAGAATATAAATGTCTTAACACAATAACTAAGAAAATGCCATGAAGACTATGTTAAACAGTTTGATGAAAATATTTCAGATTGTATATGAAACCAGCACATTGTACCCCATGATTGCATTAATGTACACAGCTATGATTTAAT
>CAUYON010157850.1:0-27421 GCA_963573935.1 Arctocebus calabarensis
TGTCGGTGTTGGCAGGGGGGGAGGTGAGGCCTAACAACCTGGGTACTTGATGGGGGCTGGGACAATTCACTCAGTTCCAGCCCTGTCCCTGATTGATGTAAAGTAGATGAAAAAGCTGATAGAACAGAGCAAGTTTGCAGAATTTCTGTCCTGTGGAAGAGACGCTGGGCTGCTAATAGTCCTGACTTAGTCTGTGAGCTTCAGCCCTTTGTCTCAACTGTCATCCCCTGAGGGCCAGGTGTGGCTGAAATTTAGCAAAGCTTTGGTCCGCTTTGGCCAGCCACTTTTTGGCTCACTCTCTCACCGCTCCCAAGCCGGGAGAACAGCACAGACCAGCGGCAACCCATGCCCTGTCCACACCCCTCGAGAAAGTGTTCAAGAATCTGGATTCCGTAGGGGACAGACCTCCAGACCTCAGGGTGAGAGTGGAAGGGCGTGCCGGGAGTTCCAACTTGCAGGTAGAGAATATATACAGTTTTATACAGCTTTATGCCTGGCAGGAGAGTGCTGCATCACAGGGGAAGGAGGTCCGGTTTTTAGAGGGTCTCTCCCGTGGGGTAGAGTGGGAGGACATCTGAACTCTGCTCGCTTGTTTGTATGGAGGTATGGAGTATACTGCGAGCTGTTCTCTTGGGGGAAGGGACTCTTGTCCGCTTGGTGATGTGCTCTGTACCTTTTATTTGTATCCTTAGGGTTGCAGGTCGCTCCAGCAGGGTTGATGTGCATTCCTCAACCTTGTCTCTTGGCTCAGCTCCAAACTGTTGGCTTTCTCACTAAATTTCTGTCCTTTAACTCTCCTTCTAGATGGGAGCATCTGCAGAAAGCTGGCTACAGACCACCATCTTGGCTCCTCCCCCACTTATGTCATTCTTATTTCTCCTCAAGATCCATCCTACACACTAGCCCTACCTGAATCTTCCTGAAACCTGGCTCTCATTATGTCTTTGCTGGGGTCAAAAGTTGGCTCGCTGATGCGCGCAGAGTCTGCCGTGGGTTGCCTGGGTTTTCTTCTAGATGGGGCCATCCATCCAGGGATATGACAGGAAGTTTGATTCTCAGGGCAGAAAGCAGGGACTTGGGATGGAGAATCGCTAAGGGAAGGGGACCCTGCTGAGCAAAATCCTGGATGCATGGGGCATAGTGATGGTAGACTGAGGATAACCTTTCAGAACCTGAAAGTTCCAGAAATCCCCTCTCCCCATCACCAGTGGATGGAGTCAGTGATAGGAGAAGGGGAAGCCTGGGGAAACATGGTAGAAGGGAAGTGAGATAGTAGGGGGACTTTTACTGTTCACTGGGCAGATCATCCTTGTAGGCTCAGAAACAAGGAGTGCAAGTGCTCTGGAGCCTACAGAGCAGAGCACTTTTCTATGGTTCCTCCAAAAGCACCCAGTGTCACCCGACTGACAGAGACGTCTGTGAGGACTTCTAGCTCCTAGAGTCCCTCTTGGATTTCTAAATCCCAAATTCACTGTCTGAACCAGGAGCTGCTCCGATTGTTCTCCTGGTTTGTTTTTCAAAAGCAGACAACACAACATTGGCTCCATACCTTGGTCTGACCATTCTAAATTCCAATCCAGCCTTCTATATTACAAAGGTATAGAATATTTTTCAGATCAGAAGGACAAAAGATGTGTATTGACAGTTGATAGCTATTGTTACACATTTTGAACATTTGGGCATTTGGTATCTGTGCCTCAATTTGTTTTCTTGCTCCAATTTCACAAATATGAGAAGATATCTGTGAAAAAGTCCCACTGAGAGGTTCTTTTAACACCCACCCCTTCCCACCCTGGTCTTGTTCCCAAGCCAGTCCCTTTGAAAATTGCTTTCTATGCCTTCTTTTACCATCTAGTTCATAAATCATTGTAACATAAAATCTACTATACTGGAAAAGTGTTAAAACTTATTTTTAATGAATAATTCCTATAGAAACTCCAGCAAAAGTTAATAATTCAATCTGGATGTCTCCCTTTCCTGAAGCATTCCCCACCTAAAGATTCAGGTGACCATAAAGAGTTGATGATAGGTTTGGGATGTTTTTCTTAAAGATTGCTTTCAAAGGAACAAGAATTAGTACCTGGTTTTAGACCTCCCCATAGCACACTCATATATGTAGGTTGAAACTTTTGAGAGACACAAAAATCACAACACATAAAATCTCTGTGGACAAAACCAGATGAAGCCCTCCCTGCAACACCAATGAACCTGACAAGTTGAAACAGGCAGGGTGAATGTGAAAAGACACCATTGACTGTGTTATTTAGACGTGAAATAATGGACCATAATAAAGTCTGTCTCAACACTTCTATAGTGATCGAGGTGATTAAGTTTCAGCCATCATGTTCTGAAAAATGATCTTGAATTTCAAAAGCATGACCATTATCTCCTGAGACCCATGATTTTACAAAGACTGTGGGGTTAGAAATCCCCACATGTATGTCTCATGTACTTCTCATTTGAATAAGCCACTAATGGGTTAAACTGGCTTTTGCCTTCACAGAAAAAGCAATAGATTTGGGCAACCCTGAGGCAAACACAAAGACTGTTTTCTGGTCATCCAAACAGATACTTTGAAGTTTTTGCAATCATTGTCTCCTAGGTTCTTGCCTGGAGGCTTGGTCAAATGCCTAAAGATCTTAACACTGTGAAGAAACAAAGTCAAAGACCCATTTAAGGTTAACTTGTTAAGTACATGAGGAAATAGTTCTCCTATAGCTCTGTCTCTCTTATTTTATGTAGATTTTTTAAGACCTAAAAGTAAAAGAGTATTGTGCTGTTTTCTAGGACAGGATACCTGCCACTTAAGTTTAAAGTCAAATAATGAATATTGTAAATCACAGATTTAAGTGTGCACATAACTGCAAAAGTATATAAGGTAGTGAGAAATTAAGTTAATGGGCTATTTGCCACAAAAGAGCTTGTAGCCTGTTTCTTGCGCTTCTGAACATTGCAGTGCAGACATACACCTGAGGCAAAGCTATAGCCCTTCGCGTCTCCGGTCACACAACATCTGTCCATCCTATCATCTGCCTTAACTCATCCACGTGCTTCCTGGCTGTTTGGTCAACCTAGGGAAGCAACGGAACCATGCTAGTTTTAACGTGTTGCTTCTAAACCCATCCAATACGTTATACCTTGTCCTTTTAATATTCAACTGTTGGCTTCTTTTTTCATTTTCCTTGACAGTAATCAAACTCTTTCCTTCTCTCTTCCAGGACTCTCCTCATGTCTATCCTCCTTATTCATAGCTAATCAAAGCCACTGAGTGTTGGTTTTCTCCCCTTTTATCTCATGGTCGCTATTTCTTCTCTCAAGAATCATCTGTTGACAACTATAATACATCACCTCTAAACTGTTTCAGTTAAAGAATTGGGGTTTTCTTCACCCTCTCCTGATTATTTGTCTAATTTGTCTAAGGCATTTGCCTTTTACCTACTAAGTTTCTTTTATAAAGTCTAACTTCTTCAAATCTTTTCCCTTTTTGGCTTTATAATTAAATTTCTTTAAAAAATGGCAGACACCTCTTCCCCTTCTAGTTCTATTATCCTGGTTCTCCAGCTCTAATAGGAGGCAACAATCACCAGCAGGGCCAATATTATGGAGTGATCACATATATATACCTAGTCCATACCTCATATGTTAATTTAAATTTGCAATCTTTCTGTATATATTTTTTTTTGAGTCAGAGTCTCACTATGTCACCCTTGGTAGGTGCTGTGGAGTCACAGCTCACAGCAACTTCAAACTCTTGGGCTTAAGCAATTTTCTTGCCTCAGTCTCCTAAGTAGCTGGGACTACAGGCACCCGTCACAATGCCTGGCTATTTTTTTGTTGTTGTTGTAGTTGTCAGTGCTGTTTTTAGCAGGCCGTGGCTGGGTTCGAACCTGCCAGCCCCAGTGTATATGGCCGGCTCCCTAACCAGTGAGCTATGGGCACCAAGCCCATCTTTCTGTATCTTGTTTTCTTAAATTTGGATTATGGGCCATTGACACTTTTCTAGAATATTCAGATATTAATCTAATCATTCCAAAGGATATTGATTTATAATGTAAAGATTATAAAGATTTGTTATAGGAATCTGCACTTAGAATATTTTTACAGAGAACTTCATTTACTTTATTTTTTTCAAAATTATTGTTGTAGGAAGAGAAATTGCTCATCAATCTTGTGATAGTTAACCATACTATCACTTCATGGTCTTGTGAAAATAAAACCAATCAGTGAAAAAGCTACATAGATTTTCTTGAAGATTTTATTTCTACTTTTTTTCTCTATTCTTTTAGGAACTACAGGCTTACCTTGGAGATATTTAGGGAGCAATTCTAGACCATCAGAAGGCAGTGAAATTTTTATAAAGCTAATATTGCATTAAAGTGAATATCACAGTACAGCTAGTCCCACAATTTTTTTGGTTTCCTGGTGCATATAAAAGCTATACTATGCTGCTGTAGTCTATTAAGTGTGCAATAACATCAAGTCTACAAAAACCATATATACCATGATTAAAAATACTTTATTGCTAACAAATTCTAACAGAGATACACAAAGTGAGGCCCTGGTCTTGGCAATATAGGATGGCCACAAACCTTTCGTTTGTAAAAACCACAATATCTGCAAAGTGCAGTAAAGTGAAACACAATTAAAGGAGGCATGCTTGCTTACGGACTGGCAACATTCCCTAAATACATCGCACTGTATCTCTCTGTGCTTTTGCCCATGTTTCCCCCCTCCTAAAATGATTTTATCCCCCTCCCTATCTCTGGCTCCCTTCTGTGCTTGCTGAACTCCCACTCATCTTCCAAGACTCTCCTAATGCCACTTCCTGGGAGATATCTTCCAAGGCCCTTCCAGGAGTTAGTGTCCTTCTGTGATTTAATAGCACTCAGTCTAAAACGGTACTTATTTAATTTTACTACAATGTCTTGTTATAACTTTCTCTGTCATTGTGGATTCCTTGAGAGGAGTCACATCATTTTCACTGTCATGTTTCATGCAGGAAGCAAGGGAAGCAACGAGGGGGGAAAATCAGGGGCATTGAGGGATAATGAGGAGCAATGAGGGAAAACATCTTCATTAGCATTTTGCTTTGCCCTCTGCACACAATCTTCTACCTGGAGAAAAGCAAAGTAGATGGTTAAGTTGGGCTTAGCAATAGGGAGAGGATGAGTAATGAGGGGGAGAAATTCATGTTTAGTTCCCATATTGTTTTAACTTTCCACATTTACTTGTATTCTTTTGAATAATGATTTCTTTCCTTGTAGAAAATACCTGCCTGTGAAGTTTTAAATACATTCTGTGTGGACTTTAGGCATAGCCTGAGACACACGCTATTAAGAAAAGTAGTAAATGATATGCAAAGTTATCAACCATTGGGTCATTGCCGGTAAATGAAATGCCATCTGTGCAAACTATTGTATATTTAGCATTATCTATAATCTTGATAGCAAGCTCGCATTCTCAATTATAGTAATCCCTACAGTACTGCCATAGTTCATGCCAACTGTTGTAACAGAACAGCCTACATGGCTTATCAACAGCAGAAATTTCTTTCTCATAGTTCTGGAGGCTGGGGAGCCTCACATCAAGGTGTCAGAGGATTTGATATGTAGTGAAGACACACTTCTTAGTTCATCCGGCTGCATTGACACATGATGGAAGGGTCGAGGGAGCTCACTTAGGTTTCTTTTATGAGGGCTTCACCTTTATGACCTAATCACACAAAGACTTGACTTCCAAATACCAACAGGTAGGGATCAGTCTTCAACATGAAAATTTTGGAAAGATGCATAAATTCTGATCCTAGAAGATAATGAGATTGTTAATTGCTCCTGGGGTTCCAGATTGTGAAAGACTCATGTATGGCGGGGAGCGTTTCTTAGATTATCTCAGCAGAGCTCTCCAAATGGTCCTTATATTTCCTTAATTTAAAAATCAACAGATCTCCATTTTCCCCTCTTAATGGGCTGCTTGGAGGATATTTTTGTTAAGGAAAAATCAGGAGAACTTCCGAATGTTCTTTTAGTGGACTACAGTCAGAAAATATGGGGATGGAACTCCTGAGTAAATGGATGGGTTTTGCATTTCTAGCAAGTTTAAGTAAAATGGGCCTTGAATGAACATGTGATTTGTAAAGCTTTGGAAGTCTTATAACATTCTGTGTGTATAGAGTTTGGAATGGTAGAGCATTATTTTAATAGCTAAAGGTTAATCACTCCTGTTTTCAATGATACAATTCTGAGTGAACTCATTTCCTAAAAACCATGAAAGTGTTAGCAGAGGACATATGGACCACAGAATGGTTTTCTTTCATTCCTCCAAACACTTGCCCTGTACTTTCTTCTGCTGTTTAAATCAAGGGTCAACAGAGTTTTTCTGCAAAGGGCCAGATTGCAAAGTAGGCTTTGTGGCCTTATGGCCTCTGTCTAAGCTACTCAACTCTGCTATTGTAGTGCAAGAGCAGGTAGAGCCAATATACAAATGAATGGCAGGGCTGTGCACCAATATCACTTTATTACACACACAGGCAGCCCCCTTCTAGCTTAGAACTAGAAATCCTGGGCTCAGTTGCTTTTGTTTTTTATAATAGTATTTATTTCATTAATAAAAATATGGGCAGCGAAAAATGTTTTCTTCCTCTGAGCTCTGGTGATACAAAGATTTTAACTTTGTTAAAGTTCAATAAATTCACATTGATAATTTGTGCATTTTTCTATATCTGCACATATGTCAATAAATAGTTCTTTTAAAAAATTTAATACTGCTCTATTCCTTTGATTCCAAACATTTCTATAGGATTGTAACCATAACCAAGATTATTTTCCAGACATAGTTCTTAAAGCTGTTTATTTCTTTGCTTACTGGTGTCTGGGATGGGCTTTACACAGAATTCTCCACAGTCTTTACTGAAAGAGACTCATGACACTCCAGTAGCAGCCTTCTTTCTGGCTGTCATGTTTCAGAAATTTCACAACTGCCTACCTTCCCACACACTCTCTCAAAAGGTCCTTAACATGTTTTTCTCTCTTGGGTGAACACACAATGCCAAGCCAAACAAGAACTCTGGTACGCCCCACCCCGCCCTGAACAAAACCAAAAATGAAAACAAATAAAGGGTGTGAAAACCCATACACTGGTGTTTGAGGAATTTCAAATTGGCTGTTGAGCTACAGTATGAAATTTTAGCAGAAAATGATTCATCAGAATTTTATTTTGAGAAGAAAGAAGCTCTTTAATGCCACATATTATGCCCAGTCCTGATACTGTTTAAAATTTCTACCTTCCTTAATTTGAATCTGAGTGTTTTTTTTTTTTTTTTCTTTTTTTTTGTAGAGACAGAGTCTCACTTCATCGCCCTGGGTAGAGTGCCGTGGCGTCACACTGCTCCCAGCAACCTCCAGCTCTTGGGCTTAAGCGATTCTCTTGCCTCAGCCTCCCTAGTAGCTGGGACTACAGGCACCCGCCACAGCGCCCGGCTATTTTTTTTTTTGTTTTGCAGTTCGGCCGAGGCCGGGCTTGAACCCACCACCTTCGGTATATGGGGCCGGCGCCCTACTCGCTGAGCCACAGGAGCCGCCCCTGAGTGTGTTTTTAATACTCATTTGCTAGAAGAGTAGATGTGCATCTTTTTAAAAACCTGCTATTAATATTTGATGTTAATTAATAATTAATATTTCAATTAGAAACTGAAACAGATTTTATTATTTTATTTAATTGAGACAGAGTCTCATTATGTTGCTCTCAGTAGAGTGCACTAGCATCACAGCTCACAGCAACCTCAAACACTTGGGCTCAAGCAATTCTCTTGCCTGTGGCTCCATAGTAGCTGGGACTATAGGCATCCGCCACAACGCCCAGGTATTTTTTATTTTTGTTTAGCAGGCATGGGTCAGTTTTGAACCCACCAGCCCCAGTGCATGTGGCCATTGCTCTAACCACTGCACACAGTGCCAAGTCAAAACAGAAGCCTTTAGAGCTTGTGTTTTAGTCACCTTGAAGAAAACAGAACAGCATGTATCAAAATCTTAAAAAGTATATACACACTACTTATTTCTAAAATTCATTTATAGGAATGTATCCCCCCCAAATCAGATAATTATTCCTAGATGTTGTAAAGTGATAGACATTAAAGATAGTTATAGTAGGGAGAAGTTGAAAATAACACAAACATCCAAAAATCGTGGCTTATTTAAGTAAATTAGAGCCTGTTACTTTTTTTTTTTTGTAGCGACCGAGTCTCACTTGATCACCCTCAGTACAGTGCCGTGTCGTCACACAGCTCACAGCAACCTCCAACTACTGGGCTTAGGCGATTCTCTTGCCTCAGCCTCCTGAGTATTTGGGACTACAGGCGCCCGCCTCAACACCCGGCTATTTTTCTGTTTTGCACTTCGGCCAAGGCCAGGTTTGAACCTGCCACCTTCAGTGTATGGGGCCAGCGCCCTACTTGATGAGCCACAGGCACCGCCCTAGAGCCTATTCCTGTACTGGCCAGGTGTAGCATCTCCTCCCAGGGGTGACGTGTCTACTCATACATTGGTCCTGTATTTCCTCACCTGTCAAGACTCCAGATTTCCAATAACTCTAAAGCAAATCAAATGGGTTTATAAAAATATAATAGATGCTCTTATGGAACCGAAAAGCGAAAGTTTAAATTTGGCTTTAGATAGAGATGGAGCCAGGGACTCCAAGGACGTCTGCGTTTGATTTCGTTCTTTCTCTCTCCATCTTGGAGAGATGCTCGTCTCTGTGTTCATGCCATCCCCATCCCGCCGTTCTGATTCGCTACCCTGCAGCACATCCAGGCCTCTTGTTGTAAGCTTTGAACTTGATTCTCATTGGTTGAGACTTGGATTTTGTTCTCATTCCTGAAACAATAATGATGACTAACAGAATGGGGAAGGAATGGCTGGTGCAGCTCATGTGAGCTGAGGTTGGCTTAGAACACCCAGTCACAGGGACCTAGTGTGGATGGGCAACTCCCAATAGGAAAACTGGGACGCTGCTACCTGAAGAGGGAAACAAAGTTTATTTCCCTTTTGTTGTTGTTGTTGTTGCATTTATGGAACGATGTCAAATTTAGTATCACTAATAATAATAGTCATGAAAAGGACGTATAAAATAAAATTAATTTTAATACTTACATTTTTATAAGATAATGAAGGAGGAACTATGGGTAGAAGCCATGTTTCTCATTTCTGAAATGGCTAGAAGTCTCTAAATGATATTGAGTATATATTTTCCTCACTTCTGTATCAGGTAAAATCGAAGAATATGTTAAAGGTGATGTCTTTTACTACCTTCATGAGCAGAAAGTCTAGAGGAAGAGCATCCCAGAGTTAATCGGGAAATAGTGATGTGATCTTAGGTAGTGTTTCTTAGAAACAAAGATTGTGTGTGTGATTTATTGAGGACATGCTCTCAAGGGAAATTGTAAGAGACTAAGGAAAATAGGACAGGATGAGAGAAGTTATAGGCAATAAAGTGAATCCAAGAAGCTCAGGCTGATTTCAGTGGAGTGCTGTGGATTGTGAATGGTATGAAGTTTGTGTATCTTCAAGGTGATCATCCTCTTGTGCTTTCTTCACAATATCAGTAAGCCACTGTCTATATGCCATAACCTTCCTCTTGCCCTTGGTGAGCACTTTCTTTGAAGGATGGACGCATTGGCTGGACAGACAGAATCTGGGCTGGGCACCAGCAGCATCTACTACAGATGTCATCAAGGATCTGGACTCTCTCCATCCTTCCCCTTCACCATTGCTGACATGCTGAATTTTATCTTCATCCTTGCTTCCTCATGGCTCCAAGATATCTGCTCCATACATTAGTTTTCCTCAAAGGCAAGATTGGGTGGAGAGAAACAACTTTCAGAACCTCCCCTCCCAACTGTCCCCTACCTGAGAATACCTACTTTTCACATGTCAGGTTTGGGTCAGCTCTCTACATCTACCCACAAGAGAGGCAGAGAAGGAAAGACTGTGCAGACAGAAAAAGGCAGTATGTGTAATAGTGAGGAACAGGTATGGGAGGTTGCTGCAGAGTACACGTCTTTCTCTTCAGTTGTGCACTATTTATATGCATTCTTTTTCCATGTATCACTTAAAAAGCTGCTACTCAGTTCTTACACAGCCCTTATCCTAGAGAGAAAAATCCTCAAATCTCATCCAATTTCTACAGTTAGCTAAAAGCCTGATATCTCTGGGGCTAAGTAAATCTGGATTTAACTTCTAATATCTGGTAAACTGTAGCTACACAAAAAACTTATCTGCCATGGAAATTGTTAAGGTCATGCTATCCCTGAATACGCCTATTTAGCTTATTGATTATTTTGAACAGAAAACACTTGAAGGAAGGTAGTTGCAGAAATGGCTATCTGATCTACCTTTCCTACCTGTAGAAAGTCATAAAAATTCCTTTGAGAAAGATTCCTTTACTGTATCAGAGTGAGAAAATAATCCTCATCACTGCAGACTGGGAATTGATGCCACAATAGATCTATACCAATAAACTAATTGAAATAACTTTTATCTTCCACTAGCTCTATACTTCTCTCCTCCCACCCCAATTATCTCCTAATAACTTCCTTACAATATACTACCCCCAGTAGGTAGCATCTGACTTTTTCTTTGGTAGTTGGGATTAACCACTTTGAGTAGAACTATAACAGAGTAACATGAAATGATTAGGAGGCAAATTCAACGTCCAAGTCAATAGAATTACTTTGTATTTGGTTTTTTTTTTTTAATAATTTTATTGAATCATAATTATGTACATTGGTGCAATCACAGGGCAAAGGGTTGCTCAATAGACTTGCTCAATAGACTTCCTGCAATCTGGTTGGACAAATACAATCTGCTTTCAAAGCCATATGGTAAGGAGTTCTTTACCTGTGATTATGAGAGCTATCTGTTTACTTTTGGACCAAGAGATTAGTATTAGACTACTATGCAATAATATCATATACTGGTATTCTATTTAAGATACATGCAGTGTCATGTGGGACAACATCTAACCTTGCAAGGTTACAAGTTACAATCACTGTTAATTGACTTGTAACTGATTCTTCAAATAACTCCTCCAACTTTTCACAATATGATGATGTGGTCTGTAACACTTCCAGTGAGTCTCTTGAATTTTCTTTGCCCTGTTTTTGTTGATAGAAATCTGTGTTTCTGGAAAACTTAGATTATCTAAATTATTAGTAAACCCTTGGTAACACACAGAGAGAGTTAAGCAAAGATAATAAGTTCCAGAGTAAGGGTGTTTGGTAAGAATAAATAATTTTTCTCTTCCATTGTGGAAGGAGCCCATATAATAAGCCTCCTATCAGGTAACTGATATCTTGGTATCCTGAGAATTCTTTCAAATATCTTTTCTGCAAAGATCACTAGTCCTCCAATTTTCCTCCTTCCAGCCAAACCATTAAATACTCTCCAAAAATCTACTTTGATTCACTTCTGAGGTTATTTGGACATGAGATGCTTTGAAAATTTTGTCTTCAAAATTTTTTTTTAATAATTTTATTGAATCATAATTATGTACATTGGTGCAATCACAGGGAACGATTCATATACATTCAGAAATATTTTGATCATACTGTTACAGATATCTTTCATGGCATTTCCTTGATCACTATATAAAGACATTAATACTCTACCTTTAATAAGTTTCGCCAGTACCCTTCTAAGATGCACCGTAGGTGTGTTCCCACTAATTGCCCTCCCTCTACCCATCCTCCCCCCTCCCCTAATTTACCTATTTTCTATAAAGACAGGGTCTCATTATGTTACCCAGGCTGGTCTCCAACTCTTGGGCTCAAGCAATCCCCCAACTTCAACCTCCCAAAATGTTGGAATTATAAGCATGAGCCACCGCACCGGGCAACATTCTTAAAATGACAAAAGTTTGGAAAAGAAGAATATATCAGTATTTGTGGGAGATTAAGGATGGTGTTGGGGTTGGGTGTGATTTTCACAGGAGGGATGCTGGAGGTGGGAATGTTCTATATTTGTATCAATGTCCAGTTGTGATTATTGTACAAGAGTTTTATAAGATGTTACCATTGGGGAAACTATGATCTCAGAACTAAGTATAATTTAAAAATAGAATGAATAAAAATATTTTGGAAAGAATAAAAGTCATCCCAAGCAAGAACAAAGCAGGAGTCATTGGCACAATGAAGAACAGACCTGGATAGGGGAACCCAGGAGGGAAGAGCTCTGACCCCCCAGAATTTTTATGTGTACAGAGGATGCCAAAAAGATATATACACAGCTTAAGAAAGAAAAAAAACTATATGAAAATTGTAATACTCAAGTCATGTTTGACTTCTGCAATTATAAGAGATATACGATATAATGCACATTATTTATATATATCAAATATTATAATTTTTAATTTATTTTTTATTTCAGAGTATTACAGTTTGCATTTGTACATTTTTTCTTTTTCTTTTTCTTTTTTGCAGTTTTTGGCCGGGGCTGGGTTTGAACCCGCCACCTCCGGCGTATGGGGCTGGCGGTTTTTTTTTGAGACAAACTCTCACTTTGTTGCCCTTGGTAGCGTGCTGTGACACCACACACAGCACCACCACACAAATTCTTGGGCTTAAGTGATTCTCTTGCCTCAGGCTCCCAAGTAGCTAGGACTACAGGTGCCCACCACAAACCCTGGCTATTTTGTTGTTGTTGTTGTAGTTGTCATTGTTGTTTTTTTTTGAGACAGAGCCTCAAGCCGTCACCCTGGATAGAGTGCCGTGGCATCAAAGCTCACAACAACCTCCAATTCCTGGGCTCAAGCGAGTCTCCTGCCTCCGCCTCCCAAGTAGCTGGGACTACAGGCACCCGCCACAACGCCCAGCTATTTTTCGGTTGCAGCCATCATTGTTGTTTGGCGGGCCCGGGATGGATTCGAACCTGCCAGCTCAGGTGTACGTGGCTGGCGCCTTAGCCCGTTGAGCCACAGGCGCCGAGCCTGTCATTATTGTTTATCCGGCTCAGGCTGGGTTTGAACCCGCCAGCCTGGGTGTACGTGGCTGGTGCCATAACTACTGTGCTACAGGCACCAAGCCTGAATATTACAATTTTAATACGTTTTTTTCTTTCTTAAAATGTGTATACATTTTTTGTACCTTCTGTATACATGGAATACCCAATTCCTAAGAGTGCCGGGAAAGTAAATAGATGAGTACGTGCAATTCAGTGTAGCAAAACCAGCAAATGTTCTCCCCATCATGCCATGGTCTTACAGAACTGGGAATTAGCTAAAGTTTACAGAGTGAGAGGGAGATGGTTTATCTTGAATTGTCCACTCATGTTAAATGACTGACTTAAATAAAGCACATTATCCACACTCAGGGGACTATCTTGGGTGACCAGTGTCCCCCTCAAAATTCATGTCCACCCATGTGACCCGATTTGGAAATAAGGTTTGCAGATGTGATTAAGCAATATTAACTTGTGCTGGAGTGGGATGGGCCTTGATCCAGTGACTGTGTCCTTATAAGAAGAAATTTGGACACATAGACACAGAGAAAGAGGAGACGGCCATGTGGTGGCAGAGGCAGAGACTAGAGTGATACGGCCACAAGCCCAGGACACCTGCTGCCCCCAGCTCCGATCTGGGAGAGGCGGGAAGGACCCTTCCTTGGAGCCCTGTAGAAACCCTGACTCAGGGCTTTCACCTCCACAACCGAGAGAGGGCAGATTTCTATTGTCTTAATCTGCCCTGTTGGTTCCAGCAGCCCCAGGGAGAACATCTACCCCAACCCCTTGGAAAGCTCTGGAAAAGCCCTCAGAACTAAGTAGGGTCCCCTCAGTGTCTGGGGACCATCGTCTCTTAGTCTCTGGGAGTTTCTGTCATAAACAAACCCCTTTCCTGTGGCTGCCTTCTCCCCAAGAAGCTACTCCTAGGCAGGAAAGGACTGCAAAGGCTGCCACCTCTGCCCCACCCCAGGAAGCCCTGGTCCAAGCATAGGTCCCCTGCTGGAACCTCTAGGGGTCACCGGACCTCAGCACCACTTCCCCCCTCGGCCATTTTGTGTCTGGATGGGAACTTGGAGCCCTCGCAGACGCAGGAGCTGGCATGTGTTTCAATCTGGGCACGGCTACCGCCCAGGGTCATCAGTTCTCCGTAAGGTTTGCAGAATAGAAGGCAAGAAATGTGAATGAAATAGGCCTGGGCTCTCCAGAGAAGGTGACCCACCAGGATCCCAAGACCTGCCTCTGTCTGGGGTCCAGGGTTCTTGCCCCTCAACCCCCGCTGGGAACCTGGGCCATGTCTGAGACATCTGTGGTTATCACCACTGGGTTGAAAGACCCCACCACTGGCATGGGCATGGAGTTCCCAGAGGCCAGGGAGGCTACTCAGTACCCTGCAGTGCCCAGTGTCCTGCAGACAGAGCTTAGGGCAGGGCAGGGATCAGAGCTTAGGGCAGGGCAGGGACAGAGAAGCTCCACGCTTGCCTCCTGCCGTGTCCCTCACTCTAGCCCAACCAGGAGCTAGAGCTTAGGGCACTGCAGTGCCCAGTGTCCTGCAGACAGAGCTTAGGGCAGGGCAGGGATCAGAGCTTAGGGCAGGGCAGGGATCAGAGAAGCTCCACGCTTGCCTCCTGCCGTGTCCCTCACTCTAGCCCAACCAGGAGCTGGTGCCATTATTTCTGGAAGTCTTCTGGGAGCCCTTTATAGTCACAGCCAGGGGCACCAGACCCCAACTGGCCACAGAAAGGTATATGGGAAGTCATGTTTAGTGGGGTTCCCTCCCCTTGGCCAGGGAAGCTGGAGATGCAGCAAGGCCCCAGGGTGGTGGGGCCAGGCACGCAGTGAGGCTGTGGGAGGGGGTGTCCTGCCCCACTGTCCTCCCTGGGCCTGCCATCTTGGGTCATTGCAAGCTGGCTCAAGTCCCTCTGCTTTCCCCCACAGCTTTCTGATCGCCAGGGTCCCGAACTGATGGCAGACAATGTCAGCCACTAACAACATCGCCCAGGCCCGGAAGCTGGTAGAACAGCTCCGCATTGAAGCCGGGATCGAGCGCATCAAGGTGAGTGAACCGGCATCAGGAGGAACTGGGGGGATCCCAAGGGTGTGCCTGGCAGGTCACAGGCACTCGGTAAGTGACAGGCAGGGAGCTTCAGCGGGAGGGCAGAGGTTGCGTCATGGCTGTGCCTCTCACAGTATGACCACGGACGCTCACCTAACCTCTCTGGGCCTGCACTTCCTCCAGAAAGACTGCAGTTGATCTAACATCTACCTCATGATTGTCACTGCAATTTGATGTGTTGTAGCACTTTGTAAATGCAATGAGACCCCAGGCAAGGCTGAGCCTGGCCCCCAGCCCTAGGGTCACCGTGAGGCAAGCATTTAGTCCCCTCCACCGAAGGGCTGTTAGGCTCTTTGGGCTGAGACATGAGAGTCTGGTGTGGTGACTCAGGCTTATAATCCCAGCACTTTAGGAAGCTGAGGTGGGAGGATCACTTGAGCTCAGGAGTCTGAGACCAGGTTAGGCAACATACTGAGGCTCTAAAAAAAAAATAAAACAAAACAGAAAAATTAGCTGGGCATGGTGGCACATGCCTGTAGTCCCAGCTACTCAGGAGGCTGAGGAAAGAAGACCACTTGAAGACAAGAGTTCAAGGCTGCAGTGAGCTGTGATCACAGCACTTATAGACTATACACCAGCCTGGGTATAGAGGGAGACCATGTCTCAAAAAAAAAAAAAGAAAGAAAGAAAGAAAGAAAAGAAAAAGAAAGAACAAAGAAATGAGAGACACAGGGAAGAGAGGAAGGAGACAGAATGGTCACTGTCTACTTTCTTCTTTTCTGCATTGTTTGCATTTTTCATAATAATCGTGTTTGATTTCTGTACTAAGGAAAGAAAACAGACAGCAGTTTCCTGCTTAGAGACGCTTAACCTGTCAAAGACCAGGAGCACACAAAGCCAAATGAGAAGGGCGCTAGGCAGTCTGCAATTCCAACAGACTTTAAAAAATATTATGCAAAATGAAATTAGCCATTTTAAAGTGAACAAGTCAGTGGCATTTGCTACATTCACAGTGTTATGCAACACTGCAAATCTATCTAGTTCTAGAAGATTTCTATCACCCCAAAGGAATCTGGTCCATCAGCAGTCATCTCCCAATTCCCCCCAGCCCACCAGCCCTTAGTGACCACGAATCCCAAATCCACTTCCCATCTCTGTGCATCTACCTTTTCTGGACATTTCATATAAATGGAGTCTCACTCTGTGTGTCCTTCTGTGTCTGCTTCTCTCACTGAGCATGATGTCCTCAAGGTTCATTCACGTTGTAGCCTGCGTCAGAGCCTCCTTCCCTGTCATGGCTGAGTGATGTTCTAGTGTGTGGACTGACCTTGTTGCATTCACATGGCGAATTTTAGATCCACACAGGGACCCCAGGATGACACCCAAGACTCACAACGACTCTGGACAGATGGGGTCGCCATGGAGCACTTGGCAGTTTGAAGGCACCTTCTCACCAAAACTGTGTCCACTTTGCAAAGGATGACCAGGCTCCAAGAGGCTGTTTTCCTGTCCCAGAATGCAGCTTACAGGTGGCTGGACAAATAGCCTTGCTCTGGCCGTCAAGAGAAAGAGAACCATTGAGGTGGAGGGATAGATTTGCTTGAAGGCAAATTCGAATTCTGTATAGTTAGCACAGGGGCTGAAAAAAAAATTAAATCTGCAGGACAGCTGCTAGACCCACGCCCAGGGAAGGGCTGATGCTGGAACTTGGGTGCCAAAGCCACCTGGAGGCAGAATTCCCTTTCTGATGGGAGACTTCAGTCTTTCCTCTTAAGGAAAGAAATCAGTTTTCAACTGATTACATGAGGCCTACCCATGTCAGGAGGGTCACCTGCTTTACTAAGAGATGTCAATTTCTATAAAATACCACTGAAACGTCTAGAATAATGTTTGACCAAACCACAGTGCACCATGGTCTGTCCAAGTGGGCCCATAAGATGAACTGTGACTCCATGTATCCATTCAGACTTCTGTTCTCAAGCACTTCTCACCCATGGTTGGTCACTGGTCATGGGAATTCACTAAGACGGGTGACTGGCTCCCAGCTTGCTCCAGCCTGGGACAGAAAGACTCGCTCCTGCTGGCTGGGCAGTAAGGGTGATCCAGGAGAGTTTCAATTAGCCCGTGGGCCTCCAGCCTAGCCCCAAGCCCTCCTGGACCCTGTCATACTGCAACTGGCCAGGATCCAGCCAGAAAGGATGAGGGGTGCCCTCCCACGAGGTGTCTGAATGTTTCAGGACTCTGACTGCTGGGGACAGACCTAGGCATTCAAAGCATTCCTCTGGGCTGAAAAAAGAGAAGGGCCTGGTTGAAGTGGGTTTCCTCTTATGAGCCAGTGCCAGCCCAGCCCTGGCAGAGGGCAGTGACTCATCCCACCCTGTTTGATGTTGAGGGTTGAGGAGGGCCCCCCTTTTGAAAGTTGGATCAGGGGGGAGGCAGGACTAGGCCCCACACCCCACACCAGTCCCGCCTGAGGTTTTTGCATCCCCTCAAAGTGGCAACCGGAAGAACCACAATGCCCCAGCAGCAGTAGCCTCAGGACACAGCACAGCAGGGCACAGGCATTCTGGGAAAGAGCCTTTCTGTACTTGCCAGGGCACGTGCCAGAGCCACCACACCAGCTATTTCCAGGGTCTGGAGGCTATTTCTGTTCCCCAGCAGGGTTGGTTCCCAAATAGAAGTTTAGAAAGTAAGCTCAACCCAAGTCATCAAAGGCAGTGGCCAACGAGCTCACAAGAGTGGCAATTTTCACAATCCCTCCAGGTCAGTAGTGTCCACTGAGCTGCCCTGCTTGGCAGGACCCTGAAGTCAGCCCCACAACCTATTGGCAGCCCCAGGTGGGGGATTGCAGCCCCAAGTGTCTTTGTGGTCCAAAGGGGGGTGGAGCATCTGGGGGCAAAGATACCTTCCAGGTGAGACAACCCTGTTGGAACGGTCGCCAAGTCCCACAGAGAGTCACTGCTACGAAGGTGAGATCCAGAGCAGAGGAACATGTCCTCAATTGCTCTGGCCTGGGCACCCAACATCCTGATCTCCTGCCCTGCTGGGCTGAGCTGTGGGGCAGCACCTTTGGTCCCCGCCAGAGATATGACCTGGAGAATGGGCAGCATGGCTCAGGGGCAGTTGGTGGCCTCAATCAGTGGCAGAGAGTCTTACCCATGAATGGAAGCATCAATCCCTCACCAGAACCGAGTCCCAGAGTTCAAGCTATGACAGGAAGTTGACTTGCAGAAGTTCTTACCTCATCCTCACAGGGGCTCAGCCATCTGGGCTGAACTGTCACTGCTAGACTCCCTCGGTCCTGTCAAATGACCAGGCAAGGTTTGACTAACTCCTAAAAAGGGCCTATCTGTCCTTGATTTTTTTTGTTCAAAACCTGGCAACACGGGCGCTGCCTGTGGCTCAAAGGAGTAGAGCGCCAGCCCCATATGCCAGAGGTGGTGGGTTCAAACCCAGCCCTGGCCAAAAACCACAAAAAAAAAAAAAAAAAAAACTAGCAACTCTTTTTTTTAATTTTTTTTTTGAGACAGAGTCTCACATCGTCACCCTTAGTAGAGTGTAGAGTGCCATGGTGTCATATCTCACGGCAACCTCAAATTCTTGGGCTTAAGTGATTCTCTTGCCTCAGCCTCCCACATAAGTGGTACTACAGATGCCCGCCACAGTGCCTGGCCCTTTTTAGAGACAGAGGGTCTCACCCTTGCTCAGGCTGGTCTCAAACCTGTGAGCTCAGGCAAGCCACCTGCCTCAGCCTCCCAAAGTGCTAGGATTACAGGCATGAGCCACCTCGCCTGGCCCAAACCTGGCAACTCTTGAAGGAAGCTCAGCCTTTCTTTCTTTTTCTTTTTTTTTTTTTCAGTTTTTGGCCAGGGCCGGGTTTGAACTCACCACCTCTGATATATGGGGCCGGCACCCTACTCCTTGAGCCACAGGCACACACACATACCCCAGCCTTCTCTTTTTTTCTAATCACTTTGCAATTGTGGGAAGACACATATAAAGTTTATTATTAGTGATATTTATTGCATTCGCAATGTTGCGTGACCATCACCTTTATCTACTTCCAGGACCATCACCCCTAAAAGCAACAGCCCTATCCCCATCAGCAATTTCCCCACTCCCTCCCCCAGCTCCTGACCACCATGTTCTGATCTGCCTGTTCTGGACATTTCATATAAATGGACTCACACACTATGTGTCCTTCTGTGTCTGCTTCTCTCACTGAACATGATGTCCTCAAAGTCCACTCACATCGTGGCCTGTGTCAGAGCCTCCTTCCTTGTCATGGCTGAGTGATGTTGCCATGTGGAGATGGACCTCGTGTTGTTGATCCATCATCCGTGGGTGGACACTGGGCTATCGTGAATGATGCTGTGGGAACCTGGGTGCATCTGCTGCCCCTGCTTATCTTTCTTCTCTCCTCCTTGTGCCATTCACAGGTCTCCAAAGCTTCATCTGAACTCATGAGTTACTGCGAACAGCACGCCCGGAACGACCCATTGCTGGTCGGGGTCCCTGCCTCAGAGAACCCTTTTAAGGACAAGAAGCCTTGTATTATCCTATAGCTGTGTCCCCTGTGTGTTCAGCCCCTACTCTTCTTCCCTCCCTCACTTTCTCTCTCAGGCAGGG
The DNA here is from genome assembly GCA_963573935.1 of Arctocebus calabarensis. Taxonomy (NCBI): domain Eukaryota; kingdom Metazoa; phylum Chordata; class Mammalia; order Primates; family Lorisidae; genus Arctocebus; species Arctocebus calabarensis. The sequence continues at coordinate 19,669 of CAUYON010157850.1, forward strand.
TATCACTTAGTACCTAGCTCAAGCGAAACATCTCGAGTCCCCAAAATTTTCAATTCCAAAAGAAAACCCCCCAAAACACAAAAGAGTTTCCACTGCCCAGAAGGGGTAAAATGTATTCTTTAGATTTGGATGGATTTTCAGACCTGACGACACAGCTATCTCACAGGCCTAGCCCAAATGGGACGGTGGCTTCACAGCCTTTTCCAATTAAGAATAACCAGGATGCCCAAGCAATGTAATAACAATTTTTTTAAACTCTCAGTTGCCATCCAAATCGTGGTATTGGAGCTGAGAAGGAAAGGAGGGTGAAGCTGCTTCGAGCTCAGGGGATCTGTCCCCTGGAGTCAGTAATTCCTTCACAATTGGCTATGTGCAAAAAGACTTCACCATTTTGCTGGGATCTTTTTGTTTTTTAAGTAGAAGTAAAACTGGGGTTGGGAGGGGTGGGAAGACAATGAACTTTTTTTGTAAAAAAATCTCTCCACTTAAAAATTGTTATTCCGTACTGCTGACATCAGATTTAAATGGCTGACCCTGTAGCTAAACTGTACACCTAATACACAAATGGATTGTAGGAGCCAGGCAGGGGGTTTTGTCTACAGTATGCACTCCGGGTTGCCAAGCATCACTCCCCTAAATGGTGTTTGTCACTTATCCTTTCCTGGGGAACCCATCCATTCCAAAAAGTGGATTTTCAGGCAGTCACTGGCCCAGTCACTTATGTTTTATTTTAAGCACAAGGCGTCCATGTGTCAAGGAGAGGCTTTGATCATACCCAGCCCTTCCAGGTTGTTTTCCACTTTCTTGAATCCTCGTGGCCATTTTTCAAACTGAAATGCAATCCAGGAGCCTCTGCCTAGTGGGCCATACAGCCTTCTTCATGGACATGTAAAAAGTTGCCAAATTATCTTGAAGTGACCACAAAGGACTCTGGGAGGTGAGATCCTTCGTCCCAGTGAGGGAAACATCCGATCAGGTCCCTCGTACCTAATTGTTTTGGTTTGCCACCCTTTTACAACCCAGAAGGGCTGGTTTGAGGATGGGAGGTATGTTTTGTGGAGAATCAGTCACTCTTTCCAATGGCCTTGGAAGTTGGATGACTGTTTCCCCTTTTACAGCACAGAGAATGACAGCAGCAGGCAGAAAAAGGGAGGTGCTATGGGAACACCCTCTACCACCTGTCTGCATCACCTGGCCACAAATGAGATAGATCCTGGGCAGTGGGGACCCCCCACAGCCCTAGACTCAGATGGCCCAGAGGAGATCAAAACCTGAAGGCTTATGCCAGGAGGGTTCCAGGACATCCACCCAATCCTCCCTGCAGGCCCTTGGAGCAGGGGCCAGAGCCTTGGGCCAGCTTCTCCATGCTCCCTGCACAGCCACCTCCGAGGGCAGGGACTGAGGTTCCCATCTTGCCAAGGCTAGAAGGTGTCAGGTGGCTGCAGGGGAAGAGCAGGTGCAGGTGCTGGGGCGTGGCCCTCCATCCTCTACCCCGGGCTGGCTCCCGGGAGGAACAGATGATAGGGCAGGCTTCTCCCAGGCATCCAGCTCTCTGCAGCTGATCCAGGTGACCCAGAGCTCTGGTTGCCTCCACCAAACCTGCTGCTGGACCAGGAGAGCCACAAAGGTTCCTGAAGACTATACCCTCCTTCTGCGGAGCTGAGGCGAGCAGGGCCCAGGGCAAGCCTTTCCACCAGCTCTAGGAGGATTGGTGGGAAGAGACAAAAGTCTGTCCCAGAACCCAGTGAGCACCCCTTGCAGGGAGGCCAAGGGCCCCACCCCACCCCCACCCTTTCCAAGCCACCGCCTTGGCACCTGGGAACCAAGGCTCCCCGTTTCTCTTTGAAAGAAGCCTTAATCCCTTAAGGTGGTGTCACATTCTCTCATGGCCATCCTTCCTCCTTCGTCCTCGCTGTCCAGGTCCTCTGCATTAGGGCCCACAGAGAATGGTTGAGTTTTCTTTCAGTGTCAGCAGCACTCCAGGGGCCTAAGCCTCCCTCCTTATCCTTCTCCTCTGCCTCCTGCCATGCCTGGGCTGCAAGAGGAGGGGGACACAACTGTGCCAAACCCAGCCCCACTCACGTGTCCCCACCAGTGAGGTCCCAGAGAAACCAGCAGGGATCCTGGGACCGCGGGGGATGATGGGGCCAAGCCCGAGCTTCCCAGTCCCAGACGCCTACTCTGGGCTCAGCTGTGCCACATAGAGGACCTTGGGGCCTTAGCCTTCTTAGTTTTAGGTAAACTGAGGTGTGGGAGAGGGACAGGGTGGCATTTCCCAAGAGTCGGGTCTGGACTGCCCATTTTGGGTATCTCTGTCCCACCCCCACAGCCCCACCATCTGAATACCTGCTCTGCCCATGGTCTCGGACCCCAGGGAGGTGGCAACTAGCAAAAGCCCATGGATTTCTTTCTAGCTTTTAGAAAATCTCTAAGCCCACACCGAGGGAGATGTCTGTGCAGACCCAACACCCAATTGCACACATACAGATGACCACGTGTGCATGGCTGTCAGGAGTATCTGCTAAGTACACAGTTTCCAGGCATTTTCAGGTGGTGCTGGTGCACCACTCGGCAGGGAGCTGGTGTGGATGGCAGTGTCTCTCTCAACCTCGTCAGGGAAAAGAGATTTGCAGACACTCATCCAGGCACCTACCCGCACCAATAACAATAAAATAAAACCATAGCAGCCAGAGAGTGGGAATCAGTCCCAGAGTCTCCCATGGGTAGGGTACCAGGTAGGGAGTTCAGGGCCACACTTGACCCAACCCCACCTGGGCACCTTCCCTTCCTCCCTGACTCCAGGAAGGCAATAGAATGTGCACCTCCACCTCATTCTCCCCAGGCCAAGCATGAAGTGGCACAGTTGTGACCTCTAGACCTCCAGGAGACATAAACACACAGTGACGTGGCCCAGGGCTGGGGGCAGGGGAGGTGTTTGTCTTTCTTACTCTGCCGGTCCCTGTGATGGGCCTCCACTCATCCATCTTGTCAAGCTCTGGGGCAGCAGGAAAAGGCCATCAGAGCCCTGCCGGTGTGGGAGTGACCCGGGAGGGGATGTCCGGACTGAGGTGAAGCCACCGAACCATCGCTCTTCCTCAAAGGGCACTCATAAAAAAGTCAGCCAATTTAAGAAGCCATATGCCAGGCTCACTGCTTGTCCCACTGTCCTCAGACACAGTTGCCAAGCATGGTGAAGGCCTGTCCCTTGTTCCTTGCAGGTTCCACCCCATCTGAATTTCGATGTCCCATTGTTTTTATTTATGATTTTTTAAAATTCCAGGTGTGCCACACCCACTTTCTCGCAGTGTTTTAATATTGTGTGGAATTGTTGATACAAAGTGAATTCATACACAATAAAAAGGCTCACTTTTCCTTTTCTCCTGGTTCAAGCCCTTCCTTCTCTCTCTAGTGCCTACAGAGGGGACAGGCTGCACACCAGCCCCACTCTCTCTGCTCACCCTGAGCCGAGGCCCACAAGGGAACCCCCAGGGTGACTCCACAGCATGCCGATGGTACACAGGGCTGGGAGCCGAGGCACAGACAAGGAGCATTGAGCTACAGTGGACTTTCAGATTTGTAGTTAGAAAATCTCGGAGGGGCTCGGCGCCAGTGGCTCAGCGGGCTAAGGCGCCAGCCATGTACACCTGAGCTGGTGCGTTCGAATCCAGCCCAGGCCCGACAAACAACAATGACGGCTGCAACCAAAAAATGGCCGGGCATTGTGGCGGGTTCCTGTAGTCCCAGCTACTTGGGAGGCGGAGGCAGGAGACTCGCTTGAGCCCAGGAACTGGAGGTTGCTGTGAGGTGTGATGCCACGGCACCCAATCCAGCTTGAGGCTCCCTCTCAAAAAAAAAAAAAAGAAAATCTCGGAGGAAGGAGCTGTTTAAGGTCTGCACACACCAGAGTTGTGTGACCCGCGGTTCGGGTTGTTTCTGTTTAGTTTTGTGGAAGGGAAGGTGCTGCCCTCTTCTAAGAGCTTAGATGTAGGAAGATCTTTATACTGGGCCTTTGGCCTCATTCTGCGCTTTCTGATCACCGTGGAACTACCCTGGACCATCAAAGCCTGACCCCTCGGGAAGAAGTCCAGTGAGTCAAAATTCAGTCTCACACCACACTTGGAAGATTTAAATGTTCAAAATTAAAGTATTTAATTGAGTAAGTTTGAGTTCAGAGCAGGGAACTTTGTCAGTATAAAACATGTATAGAGAGACTGGGCACAGTGACTCACGCCTTTAATCCTAGCACTCTGGAAGGCTGAGGCAGGTGGATTGCTTGAGCTCAGGAGTTCGAGACCAGCCTGAGCAAGAGGGAGACCCTGTCTCTAAAAATAGCTGGGCATTGTGGTACATGCATGTAGTCCTAGCCACTTGGGAGGCTAAGGCAAGAGGATCACTTGAGCCCAAGAGTTTGAGGTTGCTCGGAGCTATGATGCCACAGCACTCTATTGAGGATGACAAAATGAGATTCTGTCTTGGGAAAAATATAAAAATCCATGTATAGATGCAATCTCATAAAGATGATCCTCTGTAGATTAAAAAGTGTAAGATTAGGGCAGCACCTGTGACTCAACGGGCTAAGGCGCCAGCTACGTACACCTGAGATGGCGGGTTCGAATCCAGCCCGGGCTGCCAAACAACAATGACGGCTGCAACCAAAAAATGGCCAGGTGTTGTGGCGGGCACCTGTAGTCCCAGCTACTTGGGAGGCAGAGGCAGGAGACTTGCTTGAGCCCAGGAATTGGAGGTTGCTATGAGCTGTGATGCCACAGCACTCTATCCAGGGTGACAGCTTGAGGCTCTGTCTCAAAAAAAAAAAAAAAAGTGTAAGGTTAGGGCGGTGCCCGTGGCTCAAGGAGTAGGGCACCAGCCTCATATGCTGGAAGTGGTGGGTTCAAACCCAGCCCCAGGCAAAAACTGCAAAAAGAAATAGTGTAAGATTAGAAAGCAGTTCACAACCTAAATGTAAAGTTACCATAGGGCTCAGTAGTCCCACTGATATGTGCACAAAAGAATGGAAAGTAGGATCACAGAGGGGTACTTATGCTCTCATAGCAGGATTCACACAGCCAAATGGTGGAAGCAACTCAAGTGTCCATGGACGGATGGATGAACCAACACGCTCCATCCACTCACTGGAATATCATTCAGTCATGAAAAGGAACAAGGCGCTGACACAGGCTACAATGTGGATGAACCTTGAGGACTTGATACTAAATGAAATATGTCAGACACAAAAGGACAAATCCTGTGTGATCCCACTCAGGAGAGGTCCCTAGAGTCATCAGATTCACAGAGACAAAAAGTAGAATGGTGGGTGTCAGGCTGGGGGCAAGTGGGGAGTTAGTGTTCCATGGAGACAGAGTTTCAGTTCAGGATGATGAGAAAGTTCTAAAGATGGAGGGTGGTGATGGTTGCACAGCATTCTGAATGTACTTAATACCACTAAATTATATGCTTAAAAATGGTTAAGATGGAAAATTTATTAAATATTATATGAAATTCACCACAATTTTTAAAAGAACTCCTGAGAATTAGAAAGGAAAACTCAGAGATTCCAATAGACAAATGGACCCATGGTACATGCAGGGAACAGATGAGAAAGTGTTTACTAATAATTTATCTTAAATGATGAAATTTCTCCTTTTGCCTCAAATTCCATCAAGATTAAGATAAGCTTTAGAGTTCTGTGCTGTCAGGAACACAGAAAAATACAAGCTGTCACGTACTGCCAGGGGACCTCTAAGCTAGAACAACCTTCCTATAAAGTACTTTAGCAATTTATCCCAAGGGCACATTCTCTTTTAAGAACCTACACTAATAATCTGAAATTTAGAAAATATCCAACCATAACAGCTTAGTCTCTTGTTATGATACCATCACTCACTTGGATATTTGCAGCCTTCAAAATATTTATGATTTTTAAAATTAATATGTAATGCACATACCATAAAAGTCACTCTTTAGAAGGGAGTTATGCAACCATCACCTCTGTCTAGTTCCAGAACATTCCATCACCCCAGAAAGACACCCGATCCCCATCAACAGTCACCCTGTCCCCTCCCCAGCTCCTGACAACCACAAATCCACTTCCTGTCTCTGTGGATCTGCCTGTTCTGGACGTTTCATATAAATGGAATCTCACACTGTGTCCTTCTGGATCTGGCTTCTCTCACTGAGCACGATGTCCTCAAGGTCCATTCACATTGTAGCCTGTGTCAGAGCATTGTCATGGCTGAGTAATATTCCAGTGTGTGGATGGACCACATTGTGTTTATCCATTAGGACTGGTTTTTAAGGGCATAAGAAAATGCTTATATGACAATCATTGAAAAACCCAGGTGCAAAATTGTATACATATTACTATCAACTCTGATTTTTAAAATGTGCAAAAAGACATAGGAAATAAGCCAGAAGGCTTACAACTTTTTTCCTTATCTCCCAAACGAAATATAATCCTTATAGAAGTTATAGAAAATAATAGAGTACTCAAAAATTATCCTTAAATTTTACATCTTTCTTTAAAAGGAAGGAAAAAATGTAAATTTCCCTCTATGCTTTTTCATCAGACCCACTCTCAGTACCTGTATCCACTGTTCACAAGGGAGGCAAATCCCCCAAACTTCGAAGCATAGGCAAACGTTTGTATTGGAGAAGGCAGTGATGGGAAGTAGCATTAATGGTCCATTTAATCGAGATTGTATCATCTGATCCTCCCGGAAATCTTGTGAGGTAAGTGCTATGGTTATACTCACCAATTGTGCAGATGAACAACCGAAGGTTCAGAGAAGTTAAACGATTCCTTCAATTTAGACAGCCCACCAGTGGTATGGCCAGAATTTTAAACCAGCCCATGGGACGCGCGCACGTGCCCACACCTGTCATCACTAACAGAAATTGGTATTGCCTCAGGCATAGAAATGCAACGTGTTTTTCAAAACTGGGTTCACTCCATACAGACTACTCTGAAACTAATGTAGCTGGGTTTTTTTTGTTTTTTTTTTATTCCCTATTTAACTTCATATCATGGCCAGCTTTCTAAATCAGTGCATTTTAACAACTCTAGAGTAGTCTATTTACTTATTCCCCTATGGACATTGAGGTTATTTCTAACTTTTGCTACTTTTACAAGCTATCTTCCAATGAAGTTCCTTATGAATATTTTTTTTTTTGAGACAGAGCCTCAAGGTTTCACCCTGGATAGAGTGCCGTGGCATCACAGCTCACAGCAACCTCCAACTCCTGGGCCCAAGCGAGTCCCTTGCCTCTGCCTCCCAAGTAGCTGGGACTGCAGGCACCCGCTACAACGCCCGGCCATTTTTTTGTTGCAGCCGTCATTGTTGTTTGGCGGGCCCAGGCTGGATTTGAACCCGCCAGCTCAGGTATACATGGCTGGTGCCTTAGCCCACTGAGCCACAGGCGCTGAGCCCCTTATGAATATTTTTATTTCAAAACACACACTTGTATAGGTCTGTGGATGGGTGTCTACATAAGTATGCATGTATACTTGTCCCTATAATTATTAGATATTTGTATTTCCGCAAATGAAAATGTCAATTCATACTTTTTCTTTTCTTTTTTTTTTTTTTTTTGAGACAGAGCCTCAAGCTGTCACCCTGGGTAGAGTGCTGTGGCATCACAGCTCACAGCAACCTCCAATTCCTGGGCTCAAGCAAGTCTCTTGCCTCCGCCTCCCAAGTAGCTGGGACTACAGACGCCCACCACAACGCCTGGCCATTTTTTGGTTGCAGACATC
>CAUYON010157855.1:0-14997 GCA_963573935.1 Arctocebus calabarensis
GCCAGGCGTTGTGGCGGGCGCCTGTAGTCCCAGCTACTTGGGAGGCGGAGGCAAGAGACTCGCTTGAGCCCAGGAATTGGAGGTTGCTGTGAGCTGTGATGCCATGGCACTCTACCCAGGGCGACAGCTTGAGGATCTGTCTCAAAAAAAAAAAAAAAAAAATAGCAGACAGTATATAAAGCCACATTAGCCAAAATATTTGTAGCCTTGCAACTTCAAACTCCCCTGTCATTGTAATGGCATGTTAACTTTAATGATGTGTTATTATATCTGTACAACTATAATCTAATGAGAGCAGACATATATAATAATCACTTTGTGTCACTGAAATGTAAAATTCCTTTAGCTGGTTTTCTAAAACCATTTCACAAAAATACCAGTATGTAAATATTTTTCATAATTTCATACTCTGTACCTTTTATAATGAAAGTATCTAGTGTGAACTTTTCTCATAATCATATGTTCATAATAGAATTATGACTGTATCAAACTTATGTGCTTTTTTAAAAAAAAGCCATGTTTTTCTCCTTTATATATATACACACACACACACACATACACACACTTCTTTTTTTGAGACAGAGTTTCACTTTGTCACCCTTGGTAGAGTGCTGTAGCTTCATAGCTCACAGCAACCTCAATCGATTCTCTTGCCTCAGCCTCCCTAGTAGCTGGGACTATAGATGCCTGCCACAACGCCTGGCTGTTTTAGAGGCAGGGTCTTGCTCTGGTTTAGGCTGCTTTTTAACCTGTGAGCTCAGGCAATCCACTCCACCTCAGTCTCCCAGAGTGCTAGGATTACAGGCATGAGCCACCACACCCAGCACTAAGTAGAATATTACATTATCATTTGAAATTATGGCCTAAAAGATTACATAGCAATATTAAAAATTAAATTAAGTAAAAAAAGTTATATGGGCTCATGCCCGTAGCACAGTGGTTATAGCGCCAGCCACATACACAGAAGTTGGTGGATTCAAACCCGAGCCGAGTCAGCTAAACAATGACAACTGCATCAACAAAAAATAGCTGGGCATTGTGGTGGGTGCCTGTAGTCTCAGCTACTTGGGAGGCTGGAGGAAAGAGAATCACTTAAGTCTAAGAGTTTGAGGTTGCTATGAGGTATGACACCATAATACTCTACCATGGGCGACATACTAAGACTCTGTCAAAAAAAAAAAAAGAAAAAGAAAAAAAAAGTTATATGTATACTATGATTGTAATTAGATAAATAAAAATGTCATTTCCACAGTAAAAGATAAAAGGCAGTCAAAATAATGGCTACATTAAAGTTGTGGGGTGATTTTTAAAAAATATTTCTATGTAAATAGTAAAAATTATATTTTATTTTATCATTATATACTATTTTGTATATAAATACTTCTCTTTTTTCTTTCTTTTTTTTTTTTTTAAGACAGTCTCACTATAGGTACTGGCCACAACGCCTGCCTATTTTGTAGAGAGGGGGTCTCATGCTCTTGCTCAAACTCCTGAGCTTAGGTGATCCTAAGTTGCAAGTGCTAGGACTACAGGTGTGAGCCACCGTGTCTGGACTATAAAGACTTTTCAAAAATATTTTTTGCCTCACCTATGGTCCCAGCTACTCGGGAGGCTGAGGCAAGAAAATCACCTAAGCCCAGGAGTTGGAGGTTGCTGTGAGCTATGTGACGCCATGGCACTCTACTGAGGGTGATAAAGTGAGACTCTGTCTCTACAAAAAAAAAACAAACATATTTTTTGACTGTTGGTACATAATCTATAGAGGATAACTACAGTCAGTGATTACTCCAAAAATCATATGAAATTACCTTTTAGGTCCATGTAATTCCTTAAAATTTAGGGTCTGAAAATTATTCTGTTTAGGCTTTGGGCTTAAGAAAAGCAATGTAAAAGCTTAGTTTTTCTCAGATTCTACTGTACAAATATTTTTGTGTATGATAAATATTTTCTGTAAAGCTAAAACTAAGAATAGAAATAGAAATTTTTCCACATTATTTTTTCCATCCCTGCCATGGTCTTCATAGGTTCCCTTAATTTGGTCCTCACTATCTCGAGTTTTCTTTTTCTTTTGCCTCTATTCATTTTGACAACTGACATTTATCTTCATGTGTTGTTTTGTTTTAATCCCTATTAGCGTATATAGTCTTTGTTGTTTTTTATCCAAATATATCTAGAACTGCAACTCCTTTTACACATACAAAATCAACAAAAGGCGATTTAAAAGATAAATGGAACTATTTAATAGTACTTATTGACTATCTTTTCAGTTAAACTTGGGAACAGTTGGGTTTTATCGAACCCAGTATAGCTCTGCCATGCTGGAAAGTCTATTACCGGGCATTCGTGACCTTTCTCTGCCCCCTGTGGATCGACTTGGATTACAGAATGATCTCTTCTCCTTGGTGAGCATTTCCAACTTGAGTAATGTGATGGATTTTATTTAGGAAAGGATTTTGGTGTTCCTGGAGTGTCTGAAGTATAATTAGAAGAATATGCTTTTTTATGAAGATTAATCACCTTTGGGACTAGAGCAATGACTAATTATTAATTAATATGACAAGATTGAGCCTATGTAATTTGCCAGAAGCAAATTTCCATTGCTGTACTTTTAAACCCATTTTGAGATGGAATCTGACTCTGTTGCCCTAGGCTAGGATGTTGTGGCATCAGCTTAGCTCACAGCAACCTCAATCTCCTTGGTTCAAGGATCCCTTTCATCAGCCTCCTAAGTAGCTAAGACTATAGGCACCTACCACGACACCCAGCTAATTTTTCTATCTTTGGTAGAGATGGGGGGGGGTTTTGCTCTTGCTCCAGCTAGTCTTGAACCCCTGGACTCAAGCGATCCTCCTATCTTGGCTTCCCGAGACTGCTAGGATTACAGGTGTGAGCCACTGAGTCTGGTCAGCCTTTTTAAGGCAAAAACTTCTTTCTTTCAGTGGGTATGATCCCTGAAGAGGTGGCAAAAGTTAAATTAAAAAAATAAAAAATAGGCGGCGCCCATAGTTCAGTAGGTAGAGTACTGACCACATATACCGAGTCTGGCAGCTTTGAACCCGGCCGGACCAGCTAAAGTAATGATAACTGCAACAACAACAAAAAAAAATAGCCGGGCATTGTGGCAGGTGCCTGTAGTCCCAACTACTTGGGAGGCTGAGGTAAGAAAATCACTTAAGCCCAAGAGTTTGAGGTTGCTGTGAGCTATGACCCAATGGTACTCTACCCAGGGCAACAGCTTTAGACTCTGTCTCGAAAAAAAGAAATAGGAACCTTTTTTTATTTTCAAATAATTGATTCAGTGTAATTTTATGTTTTCCTAAAATAGTAGTTATATACCACTGGGAAAGCTAGAATGTCTTATTTATTTATTTATTTATTTTTGCTGGTTTGGGCTGGGGCTGGGTTTGAACCCGCCACCTCCAGCATATGGGGCCGACGCCCTACTCCTTTGAGCCACAGGTGCCACCCTGAGCTAGAATGTCTTAACATTTCATTATTACTCAAATTTAGTCCATTAGCTTTAGAATTGTATTTATTTTTGGCTTTGTTCCAGAAAGGATCTAAAGCAGCAGTTAGTATTACCGTTTTTTATGACTCTAGCAAGGTTAGGTCATTTATCTTGAACTATAATAAAATTGTCATATTCTTCCTAATATTTCTTTACATTGGACTTGAAATTTTCCCTCCCCTGTGCAGTCACTGGTTTTGAATTCCTCCTTTGTATAAACACAGATTAGCATTGATGCACAAGACCTTACATCTGCTGATCTTATTGCTGAGAGAGACCTGTCCCAGGAGAGTGGGCTGTTTGTGTAGTTGGCTGCTGTAACAGAAGTTCTTTTTCCAACTTTTAGTTCTCAAAGGACTTTGAATTTGTCATGCCTTCCAGTTTGTGTTTTTTTAGAAGTGAGTAAAGGAGAGGCTTAAATTGATACAGTCTGCAAGTCCAGCTTTGAAAGAAGCTCTGTCAAAAACCAAAGACCGAACTATTTTTGCAACTTTTCTGAAAGTATGAAGAAAAAACTTTTTTTAAATTGAGACAGAGCCTCAAGTTGTCGCCCTAGGTAGAGTGCTTGTGGCATTACAGCTCACAGCAACCTCCAGCTCCTGGGCTTTAGCAGTTCTCTTGCCTTACCCTCCAAATAGCTGGGACTACAGGTGCCTGCCATAACACCTGGCTATTTTTTTTTTTTTTTTGGTTACAGCCATCATTGTTGTTTGGCAGGCCCGGGCTGTATTCAAACCCGCCATCTCAGGTATATGTGACTGGCGCCTTAGCTGCTTGAGCCACAGGCACTGAGCCAGTATGAAAAATTTTAAAAACAAAGCCAAGGTTCCCCCAAACTGATTAGAAATAGGAAGTTAACTGGTTTTTTTGTTGTTGGTCCCAAATTGTGGGATTTTAGTGTAATTTAAAAATTTTTTCTTTATAAATAGCAAAAGAATAAATTAGGACAGCTGTCAGAGAAGGATTTTTATTCCAATAGTGTTCTGAACTTAAACCAAAGATAGTGCTAGCAGTAGATAATGCTGAAAATGCATGCATATGGGATTTTTTGTTTGTTTGTTTTATTTTGTTTTGTTTGAAGACTTGGTTAATTTATGTTTTTTCCTATCCCAGGCTCGAGCTGGAATCATTAGCACTGTAGAGGTTCTAAAAGTCATGGAGGCTTTTGTGAATGAGCCCAATTATACTGTATGGAGCGACCTGAGCTGTAACCTGGGGATTCTCTCAACTCTCTTGTCCCACACAGACTTCTATGAGGAAATCCAGGAGTTTGTGAAAGATGTTTTTTCACCTATAGGGGAGAGACTGGGCTGGGACCCGAAACCTGGAGAAGGTAATGTACTGAATGGGGAAAGAATCAGAAATTGGTACTTCTTAATGTGGTGAACAGTATCATTTAGTATCATCTTTGTTATCTGCTTGATATTATTATAAATTCAGCCAGCCAGAAATTAAAAATGAAGTCTTTTACACCTACTGGTACAAGTTATATGGATCGTCAACATAGAAACACTAGTGGTTATGTATATTCATTGCTAAATATAATTAATATTCAGTGGTAGAAATAAAAATCTTTTACAGCATTCCAAAGGCCCATTTATAGTCAAGAAAAGCTAAAGCAAATTTTGGATTATTTTATTTATTATTACCATAAACAACAGGTACCTTATGTACAACTTAGAAAGGTACTAAGAGACATAGGAGCCAGCTTTCTGAATCAAGGAAATTATTTGCTTTCTCTCCTCCATGATTGTTTCTGTAACCATATATTTACACTTTTTGCTGTCATTTACATGTTGGGAATGGTGATTGGAAGACTTTAAATAATTATTTTCTAATATCTGCTGATATAACTAAAGGTGGTATTTCCTCCTGACCAGTCTTAATCTGAAAGCCTTTTGAAAAAAGAACAATAGTAGCAATACCTAGACCTCTATATCTTTCCTTTATTGATTCAACAAATATTGATGCAGCTAATAAATGCCATAGAGCAGGTAATACAGCAGCAAACAAAACATTTCCTGTGTGGCTTTACATTCTAGTGAGAGACACAACAAACAATTAAATACATAATGTTCTAGGTGGCTAGTATCATTAAGAAAAATAAAGTCATGTAAGGTAGATAAGGAGTACGAGGTGGTTATTTTAAAGAAAGTGTTTAGTGGGGTGGGCGTGGTGGCTCTTGCCTATAATTCTAGCACTCTGGGAGGCAGGCGTATCACTTGAGGTTAGTGGTTAGAGACCAGCCTGAGCAAGAGTAAAATAATATCTCTACTAAAAAAATAGAAAAATTAGTCTCAGCTACTCGGGAGGCTGAGGCAAGAGGATTGCTTTTAGCCCAGGACATAGAGGTTGCTCTGAGCTAAGATGGCGCCAGTGGCACTTTAGTCTGGGCAACACAGTGAGACTCTGTCTCAAAAAAAAAAAAAGAAAGGAAGGAAGTATTTGGGGAAACCATCTCTAATAGGGTGATATTTGGCATATGCAGAGACCTGAAGGAGAGAGCTATGAGGATACAGAGAGGAAAAATGGGCCAGCCAGAGGGAACAGTAACTACAGAAGACCTGAGGCAGGAGCATGCTTGGGGTATTCAAAGTATAACAAGAAGGCTGGGAAGGTCAGGACAGAATAAATAGGGAGAGGAGGAAATGGGAAGCAGATAAGATCTGAGAAGACCTGTGGGCTATAGTAAGAAGTTTTTGACATTCTCATTTAATGATACAGGATGCTAATTTGAGAGCTTGGAGCAGAAGAACATGATTTGATTTATTGACTGTGGGAGACTAAAGGGAGATAAGAGAAGAAACAGGGAGACCGTTTAGAAGGTTATTTCAAGGCCAGGTGTGATTTACTCACGCCTGTAATACTAGCACTCTGGGAGGCCAAGGCGAGTGGATTGCCTGAGTTCACAGATTTGAGACCAGCCTGAGCCAGAGTGAGACCCCGTCTCTAAAAATAGCTGGGCATTGGCTCTGCGCCTGTAGCTCAAGCGGCTAAGGTGCCAGCTACATAAACCAGAGCTGGCAGGTTCGAATCCAGCCTGGGCCTGCTAAACTACAATGACAACTACAACCAAAAAGTAGCTGGGCGTTGTGGCAAGCGCCTGTCGTCCCAGCTACTTGGGAGGCTGAGGCAAGAGAATCACTTAAGCCCCAGAGTTGGAGGTTACTGTGAGTGAGCTGCGATGCCACAGCACTCTACCCAGGGTGACAACTTGAGGCTTTGTCTCAAAAAAAAAAAAAGAAAAGAAAGAAAGAAAAGAAAATAGCTGGGCGTTGTTCTTGGGGCCTGTAGTCCCAACTACTTGGGAGCCTAAGGCAAGAGAATCACTCAAGCCCAGGAGGTTGAGGTCGCTGTGAGCTATGACTCTATGGTACTCTACCGAGGACGACAAAATGAAACTCTATCTCAAAAAAAAAGAAGGATATTTCAGTAGTTCAGATGAGGTGCTACTAGCCGTAGTCAGTGAGGTAGGAGGAGAGCCAGGAAGGAGAAGGCTGCCCCAGAACTTAAAGAAACAGGAGATGAAGGCAGAAAGAGTATGATCAGTTGTGTCAAAAGTTGCTCTAAGTCAAGCAAAACAATGAAGGAGAATTGGCATTATATTTAACAAGTTTTGTGGAGTGGTGGGGAAAAATAGTATCTAGTTTTGGAGTGGGTTCTCCAGAGTGGAAGGAGAAGAAATGAAAATAGCATCTTTAGATAACTTTTTTTTTTTTTTTTTTTTTTGAAAGAGTCTCATTTTTTTGCCCCGGGTAGAGTCCCATAGCATAACATTTCACAGCAACCAAAAATTCTTGGGCTCAAGTGATCCTCTTGCCCCAGCCACTAGAGTAGCTGGGACTACAGGCACAAGGCCCAGCTATTTTTAGAGACGAAGTCTAGCTCAGACTGGTCTGGAACTCATGAGCTCAGGCAATCCACCTGCCTTGGCCTCCCAGAATGCTAGGATTACAGACGTGAGCCACCTCATTCAGCCTTTTAGCAACTTTTTAAAGGAGTTTTGCTAGGCTCAGCACTTGTAGCTCAGTGGTTAGGGCGCCAGCCACATACATTGGAGCTGGCAGGTTTGAACTCGGCTCTGGCCTACTAAACAACGAGTACTACAACAACAACAAAAAATAGCCGGGAGTTGTGGTGGATGCCTATAGTCCCAGCTACTTTAGAGGCTGAGGAAGGAGAGTTCCTTACACCCAAGTGTTGGAGGTTGCTGTGAGCTGTGACACTACAGCACTCTACCGAGGGTGACATAGTGAGACTCTGTCTAAATAAATAATACAGGAGTTTTGCTGAAAAGAGGATCAGAGTAAAGGGAGAATAGACATGAGAGAGATGTGGGATCAGGGAAGGAATTTCTTTTTTTAAGTTAGAAAATTTTATAACATTTTTCTGCAGATGAAAATAATGCAGTATTAATAATGGAAAATTCATGTGGTGAGAGGAAAGGTTATTACTGGAGTAACAGCTGTATAATCAAGAGGAGTTGGGCTCTAGTGTAAAAGTCAAGGAATTGGCTTTAGATAAATAATGCATTGAAACATACTAGCAAAATATATAGTACATGGACAATTTGTCCCTGCCACTTGAGGTAAGGCGGGTAATTTAGTGGATATTGCAGTTGGCTTTCAGGATTATAATATGAGAAAACTTTTGAATCCAAAAACATCTTTATCATGTAGAGAATATCTTGTTTGTTTCTTTCTTTCTTTTTTTCTTTTTGAGACAGAGTCTCACTTTGTTGCCCTCAGTAGAGTGCCATGGCATCATAGCTCATAGCAACTCCAACTCCTGGACTTAGGTGATTCTCTCACCTCAGCCTCCCGAGTAGCTGGGACTACAGGCGCCCACCACAATGCCTGGCTATCTTGTTAGTTTCTTAACTGTACAGATGGGAGGATCAAACATAGCAAAGTGATAAAACATTGCTTGCATCACATAGCATGTTAGTACTAGAGCCAGAAATATAAATTAGTTCTCTTAAGATTCATCACAATCATGTGTAGCTGTGTTATCTATTGATCACCTATTGTTTCCATAAAAGTTTTTTTTTCCAATTATAACAGCAGTTTGCATACAAACCATAAGCATACATTACATACACACACACAAATAAAAGTTATTAACCAGGTGTGGTGGTTCACACCTGTAATCACAGCACTCAAGGAGGCCAAGGTGGGAGGATGCCTTGAGCTCAGGAGTTGAAGATGAGCTTGGACAACATAGTGAGACCTCATCTTCTACACAAGAAAAAAGGGGTTTCTTTCTTTTTTTTTGTAGAGACAGAGTCTCACTTTATTGCCCTCAGTAGAGTGCTGTTATTTCACAGCTCACAGCAAACTCCAATTCCTGGGCTTAGGCGATTCTCTTGCCTCAGCCTCCCTCAGCTGGGACTATAGGCACCCGCCATAACACCCGGCTATTTTTCTGTTTTGAAGTTTGGCCAAGGCAGGGTTTGAACCCGCTGCCTTTGGCATATGGGGCTGGTGCCCTACTTAATGAGCCACAGGCACCGCCCCTTTTGTTTTTTGTTTGTTTATTTGAGACAGAAGTCTCACTCAGTTGCCCTGGGTAGACTGCCATGGCTTTATAACTCACAGAAACCTCAAACTTTTGGGCTTAAGCAATCCTCTTGTCTCAGCTTCCTCAGTAGCTGGGACTACAGCTGCTTGTCATAACACCTTGCTAGTTGTTCTATTTTTAGTAGAGACAGGGTCTCACACTAAGGCTGGTCTTGAACTTCTCAGCTCAAGCAATCCACCTGCCTCAGCCTCCCAGAGAGCTAGGATTACAAGTGTGAGCCACTGTGTGCAGCTAAAGTATGATGAGTTTTGACCAAGGGGTTACCTTTTCTTTTTTTTGAGACAGAGCCTCAAGCTGTCACCCTGGATAGAGTGCTGTGGCATCCCAGCTCACAGCAACCTCCAATTCCTGGGCTCAAGCGAGTCTCTTGCCTCTGCCTCCCAAGTAGCTGGGACTACAGGCACCCGCCACAACACCTGGCCATTTTTTGGTTGCAGCCATCATTGTTGTTTGGTGGGCCCAGGCTGGATTCGAACCCGCCAGCTCAGGTATACATGGCTGGCGCCTTAGCCCATTGAGCCACAGGCACTGAGCCAAGGGGTTACCTTTTCATCATCCAGAAAGTTTCCTCAGACCACCCCCCCCCAAATCAGTTCCTGCCTCTTGAGCCTCCCCTATCCATCCCACATAGGCAAACACTACTCTGACTTCTTTTACCCTAGTTTAATATTTATCTTCTACTTTATATAAATAGAATCATATGTGTTCTATTCTTACATTTAGCATCTTATACTCAGCATAATTTTTTTGAGGTACATCAGGTTGTTCCTTTCTGTTGTTGAGTAGTATTGTTGTTCCTTCCTTTCTGTTGTTGAGTGGTAACCCATTGTATGAAATACCATTGTACTGTTGCAATCCATCAGATTTGTGTACTATAACATTAACTTTTTTTTTTTTAGAGAGATAGAGTCTCACTTTGTTGCCTTCAGTAGAGTGCTGTGGCATCACAGCTCAGCAACCTTCAACTCCTGGGCTTAGGCAATTCTCTTGCCTCAGCCTCTCGAGTAGCTGGGACCACAGGCACCTGCCACAAAGCCTGGCTGTTTTTTTATTGCAGTTTGGCTGGGACTGGGTTTGAACCCCCCACCCTTTCACTTACTGTGTTTTCAAGGTTCCATGTTGTAGCATATACCGATATTTCATTCCTTTTTATGGCTGAATAATATATTTCATTGTATGCATGTGCCACATTTGTTTATTCATTAGTTGCTGGACATTTGGATTGTTTCTATTTTTTGTTTTATGAATTCTACTATGGACATTTATGTACAAGTTTTTGTGCTTTCTTTCTTTTGGGTATATACCTAACAGTGAGCTTGCTAGGTTACATGATAACTTTGATTAACCTTTCGAGGAACTGCCAGACTATTTTTGTAGTGGCTGTGCCATTTTACGGCCACTTAACCACCATTTTATAGGCTCCCACCTGTAATCCTGGCACTTTGGAATGCCAAGCCAGGTGGACCACCTGAGCTCAGGAGTTTGAGACTAGCTGGACCAGTCTCTACTAAAAATAGAAAAACTAGCGAGGTGTTGTGGTGGACACCTGTAGTCCCAGCTACCAGGGAAGCTGAAGCAAGAGGAGCACTTAAGCCCAAGAGTTTGAGGTTGCTGTGAGCTAAGACACCACAGCAGTCTACCTAGGACAACAGAGTGAGGCAGCGTCTCAAAAAATAAACAATAAAATCTAAGATTTCAATTTATACAATAGAGCATGATAGTTCAATATATGATCTTTCTTTGAACCTTTGGTCAAAATTGCCTGTTACAAGCCTGTTCTTTTCACATATGATCATAACTAGACTGAGTAAACATTTAAAAATTTAAGTAGTTGGTATTTGTGACAATAAAGTCAGCAAATTCATTTCCTTGCCTAGTTTGTTTGGCATTTCACTCTTACAATTTGATAAAGTTAAGTCAAGTGTTCTCTCATGTTATTAAGGTAATGGATTATGTTTGTTCAAGAACATATACTTGGTAGAACACAGTTATAAAATATCCATGTGGCAGATTTGTAAAAATAGACTTTTTTAAGTAGTCCTTTGTCTCTTTTACTTCTCAATCAGGTCATCTAGATGCACTCCTGAGGGGCTTGGTTTTGGGAAAACTAGGAAAAGCAGGACATAAGGCAACGTTAGAAGAAGCCCGTCGTCGGTTTAAGGACCATGTGGAAGGAAAACAGATTCTCTCTGCTGATCTGAGGAGTCCTGTAGGTTTTCATAAATTCCCTTGGTTTTTTATGTGACTTTATCATTCTGTAAAGTGTGGAACTTCTTTAATAGTATCCAAAATTGACCTAAGAAGTGACCCATAACATGTCTGAATCTTTTTATATATGCCTTTTGGTTTTTAATATACGCCAGCTGGTATGTAGCTAGCTTCTCATTTGTTTAAAGTTTCTCAGTCAGCACCACAATGCCTAAAAGATGATTAGCTGTGCACATTTCCCTCGGAGAGCTGCTGAGCTATGCTGTTACAACTTGCTGTCTACTTTTGCGGTTGTTCACAGGGCTGTTGTTAGCACCTTACCACAGTTTGTATTTACTGTGAACACATGACTATTTACAATTTTTTTTAGTTTTTCTGTCTTTTCTTAACATTACAATATTTGTAACAAGATAAATCCAATCAAATGCCTTATTTTTTTTTTATTCCTGCATTCCCTTATAGGTCTATTTGACTGTTTTGAAGCATGGTGATGGCACTACCTTAGACATTATGCTCAAAGTGAGTATAATTGAAAAAGACTTCCATTTCCAGCATTTGAATTTGAACAGACACATGGAGTACAACTATTTTTTTGACACCGAGCCTCAAGCTGTTGCACTAGGTAGAGTGCTATGGCATCACAGCTCACAGCAATCTCTATTTCCTGGGCTTAAGCAATTCTCTTGCCTCAGCCTCCCAAGTGGCTGGGACTACAGGCGCCCACCACAACACCCAGCTATTTTTTGGTTGTAGTTGTCATTGTTGTTTTGCAGGCCTGGGCTGGATTTGAACCCACCAGCTCTGATGTATGTGGCTGGTGCCTTAGCTGCTTGAGCTATAGGCACCAAGCCAAGACTACAACTTTAGATGGTTTAAAAATTAGTTCTGGCCAGGCCGGGCACCGTCGCTCATGCCTGTAATCCTAGCATTCTAGAAGGCCAAGGTGGGTGAATTGCTGAGCTTGTAAGTTTGCAACCAGCCTGAGCAAAAATCAAGACACCATCTCTACTAAAAATAGAAAAACTAAAGAAAGAAGATTGCTCGAGCCCAAGAGTTGAAAGTTGCTATAAGCTGTGATGCCATGGCACTCTACCAAGGGCAAAGTATGAGACTCTGTCACTTAAAAAAAAAAAAAGAAAGAAAGAAAAGAAAAGAAAGAAAAAAGTTAGCTAGACATAGTGGTATGTACTTGTGATCCCAGATTGCAGTGAGCTATGGTAATGCCACCATGCTCTAATCTCAGCAACAGAATGAGACCCTGTCTCCAAAAAAATAAAGAAGAAACCATTTGGTAAGAGATAAGGAAGATTATTTTATTTATTTATTTTTTGTAGAGACAGAGTCTCACTTTATCACCCTTGGTGGTAGAGTGCCATGGCATCACACAGCTCACAGCAGCCTCAACTCCTAGGCTTAGGCGATTCTCTTGCCTCAGCCTCCTGAGTAGCTGGGACTACAGGTGTCCACCACAACGCCTGGCTATTTTTCTGTTTTTGCAGTTTGGCCAAGGCCGGCATATACCTGCCGCCTTCGGTATATGGGAAGGCCCATACTCAATGAGCCACAGGCGCCGCCCAGTTAGATTATTTCCTGATAATATTTCAGGAATAATGAAGCAAGTTTAAGAAAAAAATAATTAAAAAAGAAAGAAAGAAATAACTTATTCATAGTATATTTGGAAAGTGGTATTAAAGTGCCATCTAGTGGACTAGTGTAACATTCTCTTTGAGGGAAAAATGCTTCCTTGAAAGCCAAAGCTCAGACTGGGAATACTGGAGCTAACAAGGACCTTATTTTACAGATGGGGAAACTGAGACCTAGAGAGGTTAAGGACTTAGTCAAATTTACACAGCTTGATAGAGACAAAACTAGAAGTAGTGTCTTCTGCCTTCCCATCTATTTTATCACACTGCTATGTAAAAGCCCAAAAAAGGAAGAGGAAACTGGGAGCTATGATAAGGGCTCCAGTGTTAAATCTTGAGGAGGAGAAAAAGAATCTATAGATTAAGTTGTCTTACAAGGATGTCTCCTATAGTTTCTGTAGTTCTAATTTTTTTTTTTTTTTTTTTTTTTTGAGACAGAGCTTCAAGCTGTCACCCTGGGTAGAGTGCCGTGGCATCGCAGCTCACAGCAACCTCCAATTCCTGGGCTCAAGCGAATCTCCTGCCTCCGCCTCCCAAGTAGCTAGGACTGTAGGCGCCTACCAGAACACCTGGCTATTTTTTGGTTGTAGTTGTCATTGTTGCTTGGCAGGCCCGGGCTGGATTCGAACCTGCTAACTCAGGTGTATGTGGCTGGCGCCTTAGTCACTTGAGCTATAAGCGCCAAGCCTTTCTTTTTGTTTTTGTTTTTTGTTTTTTTGGTAGTTTTGGCTGGGGCTGGGTTTGTACCGCCACCTCTGGTATATGGGGCCGTTGCCTTACTCCTTTGAGTCACAGGCACCTCCCCTATAGTTCTAATTTTTTTTAAGACAGAACCTCAAGCTGTCACCCTGGATAGAGTGCTGTGGCATTACAGCTCACAGCAACCTCCAATTCCTGGGCTTTTGCCTCCACCTCCCAAGTAGCTGAGAGTCTACAGACGCCTGCCACAACGCCAGGCCATTTTTTGGTTGCAGCTATTATTGTTGTTTGGCGGGTCCAGGCTAGATTTGAACCCACCAGCTGAGGTGTATGGTGCCTTAGCCCGTTGAGCCACAGGCGCTGAGCCCCTATAGTTCTAATTTTAAAAAATATAATATTTTGTGGTTCAGCGCCTGTAGCACAGTGGTTATGGCACCAGCCACATACACCAAGGCTGGCAGGTTGAAACCCGGCCTTAGCCAGCTAAACAATGACAACTGCAACAAAAAAATAGCTGGGCATGGTGGTGTGCACCTATAGTCCCAGCTACTTGGGAGGCCGAGGCAAGAGAATCCCTTAAGCCCAAGAGTTTGAGGTTGCTGTGACCTGTGATGCCATGGCACTCTACCAAGGGCACATAACTAGACTGTTTCAAAAAATATATACATATAGGGCAGCGCATGTGGCTCATTGAGTAGGGCGCCGGCCCCATATACTGAAGGTGAGGGGTTTAAACCCGGCCTCGGCTGAACTGAAAAACAGAAAAATAGCCGGGTGTTGTGTTGGGCGCTGGTAGTCCCAGCTACTCGGGAGGCTGAGGCAAGAGAATCGCCTGAGCCCAGGAGTTGGAGGTTGCTGTGAGCTGTGTGATGCCATAGCACTCTACCGAGGGTGATAAAGTAAGACTCTGTCTCTACAAAAAAAAGAAATATATATATATATACACACACACATATAATATCTTGTTTCTGATTATGAAAAATAATGTATATATTCAGTATGGAAGACTTAAAGACTAGAAAATATAAAGAAAAACAACTTGGGTGGCACCTGTGGCTCAAAAGGAGTAGGGCACTTGCCCCATATACCGGAGGTGGCGGGATCAAACCCGCCCCTGGCCAAAAACTGCATAAAATAAAAGTAAAGGCTCGCCTATGGCTCAACGGGCTAAGCACCAGCGACGTACACCTGAGCTGGGGGGTTTGAATCCAGTCTGGGCCCACCAAACAACAATGATGGCTGCAACCAAAAAATGGCCGGGCGTTGTGGCGGGCGCCTGTGGTCCCAGCTACTTGGGAGGCAGAGGCAGGAGACTCGCTCGAGCCCAAGAGTTTGAGGTTGCTGTGAGCTGTGATGCCA
>CAUYON010157856.1:0-60009 GCA_963573935.1 Arctocebus calabarensis
ATCACTGACTACATCTATGATAAAAGTGCTTATTTTGGTTTACTTAGGATAATGCTGCAGTTGGTGGAAATGATAAACATTAAAGTGTTAACATCCTATGAATGCATTCGATTTAAGAGAATAAACATTTTGTAAAAATCAAAAAAAAATGGTGACGGTATCAGTTTGAGATAGAATTTGTACAATTTCTTGCTAATAGACAGTTAAAAGTTCACATGACTATATTAGGGCAGTGTTTCTCAGAAACTAGCGGCTTGTCAGCATCATTTGGGGATATTTCTCAAAGCACACGTATTTCCTCTCCCCTCTCCAGTAAAGAACCACTGTGTTAGGACAAAAAAAAAAGGGGGGGGAGAGAGAGAAATTTAAGAAAATGAGTAATAAAACATTATAATGTTGTTCAAAAGTAGTTTGAGATTACCCTTAACCTTTAAAGGCTGATGTAAGATATGAAGCAATGTTCTCTGACAAAAGTCTTTGATACTTCTTGTCAGATAAATAATACTAAGCTAAACAGACCAGCAGTCTCAATCAAAATAAAAATGCTATGTTCTTAGGACGATATTGGTGCATTAGCCGTACTCTTACTCCCACAACTATACTGTCTCTGAGACATCCATAATATCCTAAAAGCCAATTATCTTAACATCAGTTTACTTAAAATGTACAATTTCATATAATAAGATGCCCATTTCTGATTTGATGACTACTCAGACCTAATCAGAATCAGGCCGCACTGCATGAGTCTGTATCTACCCGTAGCTTTAAATTTAGTAGCTGACTCCACACTCCATAAATTCTTTTTATTTATTCCTTGTTGACTGGAAACTGGACTAAAACTCCAAGACTTTCCTAGGATGATGTAAGAAAGAAAGAATGCCAATGGCATTCCAAATGTATATAATACAGTTACTTTGATGTATGATCCACATACTTCATAAGAAACTGAAATTATTTAAATAGTAGCCATAAAGTAAGAAATTATGAAATAAATATGTGGCTATCTCCATATGCTACACAGTTCATGTGAACCTATAGTTGTGTTCATTTATTTTCATATTAGTCTTCAGTTGTCTAAAATAAACAATATTCTTTAAAGGACTGTATTTCCCAACATCTTGTTAAGAAAGTTAAACATATAGAAAACTTTTGTTAAACATACACAAAAATTAAAACTTTACAGTGAGTACCCTAATGCTTATTACCTAGATTCTATATTTAATGTTTTTGTTCTTGCTTCACCCATCCATGTACTTCTCTTTCCATTCACTTTGCTTACATTTTGATACATTTCAAACTAAGTGGCAGACTCTAGTACACTTTATCCTCAAACACTTCAGCATCTGCATCATTAACAAGAGTTTGATATTTGTTTAAATTTTTTTCTTTTGATACAAAATGTACACATAATGAAATGTACAAACCTTGAGCATCTGATCAATAAATTTTGACAAGTACTTGCATCTCTGTAACCAAAACTCCTATCAACTTGTAGAACATTACTACTATCCCTGAAAGTTGCCTCATGCCTCCTCCAAGTCAATTCCCATCCCTACGCTGAGATAACCATTGTTCTAATTTTTTCCATCATAGTCTGTTCTATTTCCTTTATCATAGAAATAAAACTGAACAGTTTATATACTTTGTTGTAAGGCATCTCAGAGATACAATGTTTTCAAGATGTATCCATGTTGTTGTATGCATCATTAGTTTGTTCCTTTTTACTTTTGAGAAGGGTCCTCCTAGTATATGAACATATAGCAGTTTTTAAATCTAGTTTTCTATTAATGAACACCTATGCTTTTTTCAGTTTTTGGCTATCATGAACATTCTTAAACCAAAAAAAAAGTGACAATTATTGCTCCAAAACTCAGCTGCATTCCCCATATAATACATTATTTTGCATTCTCCTGAAGGTACTGATAACATACTTGTAAAGAAACTTCCTGGAATACAATTTAAATATGTGGTTTAGAAGATATAATCATGAGGAGTGGATGGGGAGTCCTGCACTATAAGAAATTAAATTGCTTACATGCTTTTTAAAACCAGGTGGACTAAAGAGATGAATATAACTGCTATTACTTGTTCACTCACTGATCTTTCTCATATAGCTCAAAGTCACAAATTTATATTGATATCTATCCTTTCTAGAGAGGCAGGATCAAAATTACATATATTCTAGTGGATTCGATATTTGTGAAATGAATTTTGCCAATTCCTATGATCCTAAGAATTCTTTCACACCTTCTAGAAGAGTTTAACAAAGTCCTTGCTTCTGCCTGCAAACTGTCCCACCTTCTCTATTCTAGCCTGGTTTGTGCAGCCTTAATCTCAAAGTATTGCATTATGCCTCTTGAACCTTCATGCTGCCCTCCCTTGGCTCTGGTTTGGCTCTTCCAAAAGGAACACAAAATACTTTCCACTGTAAAGCTGAGCTTTTTATAAGCTAGAACTCTGATTTAGAACATTGGGGGGAAAATAATATATACCTTTGGCCAATGACTTAACTACATTTCTTTAGCTGTTAAATTTAAATAATTTAGTGACTATCCAGAATATATATTTTTTTTAAACATGAATTTCAAATATTTTATTAAGGGATAGCAACCTAATTCTTGGGTTTCAAAAACCTTTAAAAACACTATAAAGTCAAAAAATGCATGTAAAAGTTAAATTGGCCAGGCTTAGCACCTGTAGCATAGTGGTTACCATGCCAGCCACATACACCAAGGCTGGCATGTTTGAATCTGGCCTGGGCCAGCTAAACAACCAATGACAACTGCAACAAAAAAATAGCCAGACGTTGTGGAGGGCACATGTAGTCCCAGCTACTTGGGAGGCTGAGGCAAGAAAATAGCTTAAGCCCAAGAGTTTGAGGATGCTGTGAGCAGTGATACCATACTCTACTGAGGGCGATATAGTGAGACTCTGTCTCAAAACAAAAAAGATAAATCGGCCATTTTGTGTAGCTTTGCAGTTTACTAAAAAAAAAATTATAAAATCTTGTAAATTTTATAGTATTAATAATTCCCCAAGGATTTTGTTCCTATACATCAAGCATACCCTTTCACCATGTCCAACATGAACTATTTAAATGAAAAAACAAAAACAAAAACAATAATTTTGGGACCATACGCTTCAATGTAGTGATCCTTATGTATATAAAAAGAGAAAGATATTTTGAATACAGATCATAAGATAAAAATATACCCTATTACTCAGATTTTGGAAAGGCATGCAGCTTTTTAGTTAGCACTGATGCAAAGCAGGGAACCTGCTTCTTTCCAATTGCACGTGGGTCTTTGCAAAAGTCCACTCGTTGCTGAGAAACTTTCCTGTTCACCAGAGTGAGGAGTTCTGTAAACTCTAAGAGGAGCCATATTTCCCCAACATCTCACATAAGTCTAGAATGTACCATGAACCATTCGCAGCTTCCCGGTGAGAATAATAGCCTTCAGCAACAGAGTAACACATGAGGAAGTCTGCTCCAGCAGGCAATGTGTAAACTGAGGCTGCGTCCACCTCAGTTATGATGGTGTCCAACTTGTCTATCTGATGATCCACTGCATCCAAAGGAATGACAGGCATGTCGTGCTGGTTTCCCAACATGCCTGAGTGATAAATATCTTGGGTTTTCCAACCAGGCTCTCACACTTGTCTCCTTTGAACAAGCCAGTTAGTGTCTGAATTTTAATTTTGGCATCATATGCATATAGGTGATTCCCTTCTCTACGGCTCAAGAAGACACATACAAAGCAATCAGCATCTTTGTGGCTAGAAGTTGACACCTCATGAATTTTGCGCAGTAGTTCTTCTGCTTTAAGATCACTAAAGCATTTCACCTCAAATCCTAGATCTGAAAACCTGCAGATAAGATTGTCTCTGACTGCATTGGTGCCCTGCCTTTCTGGCAGTGTTAAGTGCCAAAAGAACCTCTCATGATTGAAGATTAAAGCAATTCCTCTTCTCTTGTTTATTCCATTTGTATTCTTCTGCTGGATCAAACATTTCTCTTTTATAGAAGGCATCTGTTTCTGTCATGTTTTGTTCCCTACCTGCGGGGTGAGCCCAGGTGAGCCCCTTCGTGGTGCTCATTGCTACCCAGTTTGCGGGACCCCCAGATGCCTTGGCAATCCAGAATGATCAAGAATATTTTTTAAGAGCTTTTAAACTCCGAATTAAATATTTAGTATTAAAAGTTGAACTTGGCTAGGGGTTATGGCTCACACCTATAATCCTAACATTTTGGGAGGCCAGGATGGGAGGATTGATTGAGGCCAGTAGTGTCAGACCAGCCTAAGCAAGAGAGACACCCCTCCTCTTCTCATCAAAAACAGAAAAATAAGCCAAGTTTGGAGGTGTGCCTGTAGTCTCAACTACTCTGGAGGCTGAGGCAGGAGGCTCACTACAGCCCAGTGGGTTAAGGTTGCAGTGAACTCTGATAAGGCCACTGCACTCTAGTCCTGGCATCAGAGTGAGACTCTGTCTCAAAAAAAAATTTTTTTTTGACTTATTTCCATATGTTTATCTTCTAAATGGCTATGTCCTCCTCTTCAGAACTCTGTATCTTAGTGAACACCCTGACAACTCCTCTCTCCCTCACTCTGAGGACCAACTCAACACCAATTCTCATTAACTTTACTTCCTAAATCCCACTCAAGTCCATCCAGTTTTCTGTATCCACAGTCACCACCCTCCTCTAAGATATCCACCATCTTCTTCTCCTTTTTTTTTAGAGACACGGTCTCACTTTACCGCCCTTGGTATAGAGTGCGGTGGAACCTCCAACTCCTGGGCTTAGGCGATTCTCTTGCCTCAGCCTCCCCAGTAGCTGGGACTACAGGAGCCTGCCTCAACGCCTGGCTATTTTTTGTTTGCAGTTTGCCCGGACCGGGTTTGAACCCACCACCCTGGGTATATATGGGGCCAGCACCCTACCCACTGAGCCACAGGTGCTGCCCGATATCGACCATGTTATTGTGGTACTTGCCAGTCTCTTAACGCAGTTCTTACACGCAGCTTGAGCCCTGCAACCGGTTCTCCTCGCTGCACTGCGGCCACCACACCCACAGCCCTCTCCACCTTAAAACTGCGCTGACATTAAAGACCTACACTTTCACCAAACCAGGCGGCTGCTCCACCTCTCCAGCCTCTCTCCCTGCTGCCTAAGCCACGGTTTGAAATTCAGGACTCGATATCTTTCTCAGATACTCTTCTGACTACCTCCCAAACTAAGCTAAATCTCCCATCCCCTCCTTAATTTGTTGAGCTTAAAATTAAATGCTTCATTTATCTTTTTATCTTTTCCTTAAAGCACTTACTGCAATTTCAATTTTGTATTACCTTCTTGTCTTCCTCACGAGCTTCCTAATGAAGCGGGAAACAAGACCAGTTCATTCATCATAATGTTGCGCCTGGCACAATAAATAGGCTGATTTTCCAGATTCCTCTCTCTAGCCTGTGTACTTGTCTCAGATTAATTCCTTTCGTAACATATACTTGAAACTGAGCCTTCTCAGTAGGAAAACTTATTTTACTTCCTTCGTTTTAGGCCACGTAACCTAAGGTAAATACCTTGACCTTGTCTGGCACCAGCAGACAGCAAGAAAAACCGTCTGTGCAGCCTCTCGGGCTCAGCACCCGCGCCTGCGCGCTGGCCCCGTTCGCCCCGCGGGAGCGGGACCCGAGCACCCGGGAGCAGCGCGCTTCCGGGCCGAGCTGGCCCGGCCACGAGTGGCGGCGGTGGCCACGCCCACCGGGGAAGGCGACCCGCTACACGCCTCAGCCAGAGAAGGGACGAACTGCGCGCGCGCACAGGTGGGCCGCAATGGCGGGGCGGGGCGGGACGTGGTATCAGCAGGACCCGATCCTGGGAGGTTCGGGCGGCAGCCTGGGCCCGAAGACGGCTTTTCAGGCCGGCCAAACGCCTTACTCCGCGGCAGGGCCTGCGGGACCTCTCCGCCTTCCGCCCGGGCGGGACGGAATGGCCCTGACCTTCCAAGAACGCGACTGTGCCAATGCCACCTCCTCCGCAGGCAAGTCCACTAAGACCAAGTCCTCCCGCAGCAGGTGCCCTCATCGCTGCACGCCCCTCACCTTCAGTATTACCAGTCATCGGGTCAGCGATTTGGTAAGGTCTGACAGAGGAGCCAGCAAACCGGATCGCGGACGAGACCCCTTCGCTTTCCGTAGTGGGCGGGGGTTCGACCGCGTCCTTTAAAGGAAAAGTGACAGGGGAGCGGTGCTATTCGGCTGGCGAGATTAAATTCCTCCGACAAAAAATGTGGACCGCTTTGGGCAGATTTCCAGTAGAGAAATTACTGCTCTCCTGGCTCCCGCCGCTTCATGAGATGAAGATGTTGCGTTTCTGCTGCAATCAGAGCATCCGATTACATTAACGCCAGTCTCGGTATGGCTACGTCTCCCACTAGGGCTCGTAATGTGCTTTCGTAAACGTCTTTTTTATTTAATAAAATTTTTAATATTTAGCCAAATATTTAATAAACACCTTTTATGATTGCGAGTAAAAGAGTACTGTCCCGACATGCAGGAATCGAGTGTCAAAGGCTTCCCTCGATTGCGGGCAGCGAGCCCTGGTTGCCCAGATGGGACCAGCGGGGCGGATTCAGGTCCGGTTCTCACTGGGCGAGGTTCTAACATCATTGGACAAAGTGCAAAACCGACGCGGAGTGTTTAACCCGCCTGCCCAGAGTCCCAGTAGAGCCCCTTCTAAAACTCAGTGCAGTCGGCTGCCCCGGTTTCTCTCTTGTATTTTGGGGGCGACCCCAGGGCCACAAGGCTGCTGACTGCCTTTTCCTTTGAATTGGTATTAACCACCTCCTTTACAATAGGAAATTCCTCAATACAGCAAGAATGTAGTGAAGACACCTAATCTGAGAATAGTTTGATTACTTGTATGAAGAGAAACTGTTAACATGGTGTCTTATTTAGTTCTCATAAATAGCTCCTTGAATCAGGTATTAACTTCTTTTATTACAGACGACGAAACTAGTTCAGCCTTTAGTATCCCTTGAGAGCAAAGAGCAAGTCTCGGTTTCCTCATCAAGTCCACAGTGGCTGGTGGCGTTGGCACTCCCTGTTAAAATAGTAACCACTCCGTGGCCCAAAGTTCAGATCTCCATGTTGGCCATTTCCACATTAAACGAGAAGGATTGAAGATTCATTTTATTCAAATCATTTCTCAATACCAAGATATAAGTTCATTTGATATAGACCAGGATAGAGTGAGTAGCACCATACGTTGGGAAATGTTAGGTACTCAGTAATTATAATTGCCTGCATCTATTACTGCTTTTACTTATGTCTTTAACACTGTCTAAGTACTTAACATATATCAATTTATTTACTCTTCAGGACAACCTTATGATCTAGTTACTTTTATTACCAATTTTACAGATAAGGGAACTGGAGCATAAAAAAATGAAGTTGCCCAAGATCACACAACTAGTAGAATCAAGATTAAAAAATAAGAACCCTAGGCAGTCTGGTGCCATAGTAGGTGCTTTAATTCTAAGTGGTTCCTTGCTGCTAAAGTAGTGAGTGAAGCAGTGAAGTTACAAGTTCTCAAAAATAATGATGTGAAATGTGTAAAATAATTGAGGCATTTAGTACCCAAACTAAGGGTGGTAAAATTGGTGAGATTATGATATGAATAAATTCACACCAAGTAGTCATGGGTAACCAAAGCTACCTGCCAGCATCCATCTGCAGCCCTTTTTGAAGGCAGATGTGTTCAGAGTAGATAGTTTGGGAAACTTTCTAGCCTGCCGTTGTTAGATGTTTCCACATCTATAAGATGTTGCCTCATTGTCCCTGAAGGAGACAGGTGGAAAATAGACGGACAGTACAGACATGCTGGCAGACAGAGAAGAAGCCAGGTTTTTGTTTTTGTTTTTGTTTTTGTTTTTGTTTTTGTTTTTTTTCATCTTTTCCCTTGAACTCTGCTTTGACCTCCAGCCAAAATGGGACTTGGCAAATCTTGAAAAGTCATTGAGGCCTGGCACTGTGGCTCATACCTGTAATAATAGCACCTTGAAGGGCAGAGGTGGGTGGATTGCCTGAGCTCACAGGTTTAAGGCCAGCCTGAGCCAGAGCAAGACCTAATCTCTAAAAATAGCTGGGCATTGCAGCCGGTGTCAATAGTCCCAGCTACTTGGGAGGCTAACGCAAGAGAATTGCTTGAGCCCAAGAGTTTGAGGTTGATTAGAGCTGTGACTCCATGGCCCTCTACCAAGGGCAGCAAAGTGAGACTCGGTCTCAAAAAAAGAAAAGTCATTGAGAGCCTTGGGTTCAGCTTGGTGGTGGCAGATTTTGAAGACCCCGTAATAAAGACTTTTTGGTTTGGGAAAGTAATACTACTATGCCACAGATCTGTAAACTGTCTGATCTGTTATGTGCATAGAACTCTTAGACACATATAGAGCTTTCTCAATTCTTATTTCTGCATGTAATTTACCAAAATAAATACTCAGACTCCAATCCTGGTGACTAAAACTTATACTTTCCACCACATTGTAATTTCCTTTGCGGGCCTGTGAAGTTTCTCATTCTATACATATGTGTACTGAATGCTCTGGTGAAGTATGAATGGAAATATCCTGTCCCTCTCCTTGCCTATGAGCTTTCAAAGTCTTTTCATTTCACCCAGATGCACAGGGAAGCTTCTCAAACAGGGAGGTATGTGAGACTCAGTTGCTTAGGCCAAGGTCCCTGAGGCACAGTATATCTGTTCCACAAAGAAATTATACTGTGGGTGATTTCTTTAAGAAGTTACTGACTCTAAGGTGTGTCTTCATAATGCCAAAATAACTATGACAATTAATTTTAAAAGCTAATTGGATATTAATAAAAATCCCGAGTTTATTTTGAAGTTATATAGATGTTACAAAGCCTGTGTGGGTTCAGATGTTCAGAAAATTCTTCAACAAATAGTTGTTTGTGCATTATAGTTAATTTATATTCTTCCCCCCAATAAGATTATAAGCTCCTATCAGGGCTAAAATAGGGAAATTGAGGTTTATAATACTTTAGCAACAACTAAATCAAGCTGAAAGCAATTACCTTACATGGCTGCAACTCTGTCATTACAGTGCCAAGTCAATAACGGAGTGGATCCTTAGCCTCTGTTTACAGACTTGTCAAAAGGGTCATCAAGAGCCAGGCACGTAAAGAGGCTTTGGCTGAGTGTTAGTTAAGTAACTTGTTCAAAACTTCCTGCAGATACTCGTAGCTGAAAGGCATGTGTCTGTTATTATAAACTATTAAAGCTAAAAGCCTAATTCCAGAATCTCTATCATGTATCCTCAGGAGGACTGTGATTAATCTATTACCTAGGTATAAAGATCTCTATTTTTTTACTTTAAATTTTTTTTATTAAATCATAACTTTGTACATTGATGCATTTATGGGATTCAGGGTACTGCTTCAATATACAATGTGAAATGCTTACATTGAACTAAGTAACACATCTGTCACAATTATACTCATTTCTTAATAGTTTTGAAAGGTACCTTTGCATCATGCACATTAGGTGAGGTCCCCCAAGATCTCTATATTTTAAAAAACAAAACAAAAAACTCCAGGCAAGGAAATTTAGCTCCTTGTTTCCATGTTTTATAAAACTTAGGAATCTCTTCCTTTACATAACCTAAATCCATCCTGTTGCTGCTTAGACTGGCTCTGCAGCTGAGCTAGAGAACATCTGTGACCACATCTGTGCTCTCAAACTATTATTAGATTCACAGTAAATTTCTTTACCATGTAAGATTTCTCATAACATTAGTCTCCAAATTAATAACTTCTCATGTAAAAAAATGATGACATCGATTATTAAAACATGGTCATTGCAAATGAGCAAAATAAAGTTTGTCTAAAGTGACATATTGTAATGAATTTTTTAAAAAGCTTTTATTTTTGCAAAAAAAAGTATTCGTATATGGAAGGTCCATTTATCTTCTGTGAAAAGTGGATGGAGCAAAAAGTAAGTACAGAAGTCTCCTTCGGAGAAACAACAGAGCCATGTGTTTCTGTTGCAAAGGTGTTGAGTTTGGGGTGATTCAGTTAACTCTGGTCATTTTGAAATACTTAATGAAAATAATTTCTATCATTATGATAGGACACCACACGAAACAACAAGCAAGTATTTGAAAGCTTACAAAATGTGCCATGTTTACTACTGGGGAAACCAAAGCAAAATGAGACCAAGTTATTAGTTAGCATTTTACATTTAAAAACAACCTTTTGTTATTTCTAAACACCCACATGAGACCTTCTAATTACGAGGCTATTTAAGGAAGGCAGGCCTGACAGCAGGTAGAATGATAGTGATAAATTTGTACTTTCACTGTTTCTCATTTTGAAGAAAACAGAATTAAAGGCAAATAAATCCATTTTGGAAAGTTCCTCAAATGTGGAGTTTTACATGTTTACTGTATAGGGAATACTTTCCACTGTACATTGGAGTCATTGTTTTGCTGCTTTTTTGCCCTAAAAGTTGCTAGGTTCTGCTGCAAAGATTTTAAAAGCTGCTTTGTTGGCAGCCTAGGACACATCCATGACCTTACCAAAGTGGAAGTGAAAGCTCCTAGTTTTTCTTTCTTTCTTCTTCTTCTTCTTCTTTTTTTTTGCAACAGTAAATCTACTAATTTTACAGTCAGTTGAACAGCAATAGATTAATTTGTGTAAAGGCTGCATTCACAAAGAAAACCTGAACTTCAGTGGCTTGAATGCCTGAAACTGCAGTGTGATATTTGAAGGGTAGACACGCTCACAACTTGCTCAAGAAGGATGCAGGCAGTCTACTGTCACCTGCTTCTCAGCACAGGTGCTGACCCTGCGGTCAACTTGGGGCCTCCTGACAGGGTAGCAGGAAGGCTGGGCCTTTGTGTGCTACAGAGAACGCTTTTCCAATGCCTGGGCCAGTTTTCTCCAGCAGCCACAGGAAACAGAAGAAAGAAGAGGTTAAGGGCCGCTGCAAGGGTCAGACTGGGTTAAATTTAGTTAACATCAGAGGTTATAGCTTTTAACAACAGCTTCAAGAAAACTTATTCGAAGATGCAATTTGTTTCTTCTTTGTCCACTGTTTTTTTTTTTTTTTTGCCCTATTGATAATGACAGCTTAACAAAGTTTTTATATGCTAGAGGTTTTCATCCTTTAGCGAATAAAGGACTGTGTTCCTAAAAAGAGATGCAGGTGGAGGACTTTATAAAGCTTCCGTGATTTTCAAATTGGGAGTTTTAAAATAGGTTCCCTGCTTGGCTAAGTCAAAAATAATCTGAGAGGGATGCTTAAAAAAAAATCCTTATTTCAAATGGAGGAATGCTTCAGCAGTCAGACGCAGAGGCTCAAACTTCTAGAAGACTCTTTGTATTTTTCTCTTAGCCATCCTGGTATAGTGTTCCCATTTGTTATTCAAAATTACTAGAGTCCTTCTCTTACATTCGCATGGGTGTGTTTCTTTAAATTTAGAGCAAAATACTGTTTATTATATTTCTATGTAAACCATAAAAGACGGCCATAGATTTCTGTATATACACACATCTTTTACACTATCTTTTATAATTCTGTTATTCTATGTATTCTACTCAAGGATTAAACTATTACGGAAATTGGTCTTTCAAGGCAGAGTCATAAGCTCTAACCCTTCAGCAGGAAATGTGTGCTTCCCTAGGGCTTATGTTGAGTGCCTTATATCATACTAAGGCCTCCTGCATTACTTAGCTGCATTTCTCTGATAAACAAGAGGCTTGACTTCTTTGAATGAATTTTATTCATTCATTTAGCTGAGGGTTTTGGGTATCCAGAGCAATGCTTCCCCCTTGGTGGTCAGCAAGGTAAATGTAATCTAAGTGTTGAACTTTAATATGCATTTGAAAACGTGTTTGTGTCAGGTATAGTGAGGACTTATTTAATTATTATTTGGGAAATAAGATGTTCCCAAATAAGGGTGTCTTCAAATACCCAAGCTTATATCTGAAACGAATACAACAAAACTTCTTTACTCTTACCATTAAGAATAAAAGCATGGCTCCGCGCCTGTGGCTCATTGGGCTAAGGCGCCAGCCACGTACACCTGAGCTGGCAGGTTTGAATCCAGCCCAGGCCCGTCAAACAACAATGACGGCTGCAACCAAAGAAAGGCCGGGCATTGTGGTGGGAGCCTGTAGTCCCAGCTACTTGGGAGGCAGAGGCAAGAGACTGGCTTGAGCCCAGGAATTGGAGGTTGCTGTGAGCTGTGATGCTACAGCACTCTATCCAGGGTGACAGCTTGAGGCTCTGTCTCAAAAAAACAAAAAAAAAAGAATAAAAGCATGTTATCGAATGTATGTATATTATAAATGTTCTTGCTTTCTGAACTATGGTGCAAGGATTTTTTTATTGAACTGGAGGGTGTCAATATGACTGTACATTATGGTGTGATGGTATATTACACAGTCACACTTGTATTAAGTGCCACTTTACTGTATGGTCCACGCTGCCATGGTATTTATGTATTTATTTATTTATTTATTTTATTATTAAATCTTAGCTGGGTACATTAGTGCAATCAAGGGGTACAATGTGCTGGTTTCATGTACAAGCTGAAATATTTTCATCAAACTGTTTAACATAGCCTTCATCTGCCACGGTTTTTAATTTGAAATTCTGCTTTTTATAGATTTTTCTACTCTTCCCTTGTGGTTATGCTGCCAGTGGCCCTTCTTGTTGCTGTAATGGCCTACTTAGCTTTACCACCTCTCCCTTTCTACAGTTCTGCTCTAAGTCAAAGGTTAAGGGCTGCAAGGGTCAGAGTGGGTTAAATTTAGTGAACATCAGAGGTTATAGCTCTTTGATGGAAAATCAGAAGTTATAGTGTCTGTTGATGGAAAATCTTTTTCTTTATGTAGATACCCAATATACCCAATAGTAGGATTGCTGGATCGAATGGTGGGTCTCCTTTTAGTTCTCTGAGGAATCTCCATACTGTTTTGCATCAGGGTTGTACTAATTTGTAGTTCCACCAACAGTGCATCAATATGCCTCGCTCTGCATCCACATCAGCATCTGTTGTTTTTGGACCTTTTAATAAAAGTCATTCTAGGGCGGCACCTGTGGCTCAGTGAGTAGGGCGCCGGCCCCATATGCTGGAGGTGGCAGGTTCAAACCCAGCCCCCCGGCCAAAAACTGCAAAAAAAATAAAAAAAAACTCCAAGATTGCTGGGGCGGCGCCTGTGGCTCAGCGAGTAGGGCACCGGCCCCAGGTTCAAACCCAGCCTCGGCCGAACTGCAAAACAGAAAAACAGCTATGCATTGTGGTGGACGCCTGTAGCTATGCATTGTGGTGGAGGCTGAGGCAAGAGAATCGCTTAAACCCAGGAGTTGGAGGTTGCTGTGAGATGTGATGCCAAAGCACTCTACCGAGGGTGATAAAGTAAGACTCTGTCTCTACAAAAAATAATAAAATAAAATAATTTAAAAAAAAGTCATTCTAAATAGGGTACAGTGATATGTCATTGAGGTTTTAATTTACATTTCTCTGGTGATTACTGATGTTGAGCACTTTTTCGTGTGTTTATTGGCATTTGTCTTTCTTCTTTTGAGAAACTTCTGTTCCTGTCTTTTGCCCACTTTTTAATAGAGTTGTTAGGTTTTTTTCTTGCTGATTCACTTGAGTTCTTTGTAAATTCCAGATATTAGCCTTTTACCAGATGCATGGCATGTGAATATTTTCTCCCATTCTATAGCTTGGGTACAGTGTACACTATATGGGTAATAGGCACCCCATAGCTGGGACTCAAGCATCACAAAAGTGATCCATGTAACCTAAAACATCTCTACCCCCTTAATACTTTGAAACAAAAAATCCAATTCACTGTGACGTGGCCTAATGCAGGTGTTGCCTAAGGAGGCTTCTAATTCTCATCTTGCCTTTGTGCCAGATCGGTGACCACCCCACTACCAGGATAACCTTGTCTTAGTGAAGCTTCCCTCACACCATTTCCTTGCAAATAATACTTTGGTGGTTTTCCACGGCCTGCCTGCTGAACTGGAGTAGAGAGATTTTCTACTCACCGTCTGCAACACCTCTCTAGCCTGTTGGAGTGAACAAGTCAGTTAACTTGCCTGCTCTGCCCAGGCCCCTTCCTCAGTCTCTGCTCCTGCACACGGCCTCTGGCAGGGGCACCTTGCACTCAACTGTCCCTATTCCCTCTTCCTGTTCAGAGCTGACAGGACCAGGGTAGAAGCCTGCCCCATAGGAAACCAGTCCACAGACTATGACAATTGTTAATTTTTCTCTGGGAGATTAGGGTTGTCAAAGAATTTGAGTACATGGTTGTGGCAGAGATACTAATTAATTAGTTATCTGTCCCCCTTCTCCCCGGTTCTAGCAGGCACATGGCTGCCCAGAATAAAAGACAGGAGGTCAGCCTCCCTTACACAAAGGCCTGGCCATGGAACCTATGAGGCAGATAGCCATCCATGCGGGGACAGTCCTGCTTTATGCCTGTCACCTACACAAGGGTTCTGGTGTAGATGACATGTGATGTGGTCTCTCTAAATACGAGAGAGACCATGTGGTAGACTTCCTGGAAGTTCTCTTAAAAAGAGAGACTGCCCTTTTACCCTTTCTCCTTTTTTGCTGGCTAAAAAAGGCAGATATGACAGCTGAGCTCCAGTGTCATCCCAGGGCATGAGAGGATCACGGGGTGGAACCCACACACGGGAGAGTGGTGGGATGAGCTGAGTGCACCAATGCCAGCCTGGAGCTCCTTACCTCTGAATTCCTTGAATGTGAGCTGTGAGAGAGAATTATGTTCTTATGTTGCAGTTGAACCTGCTCCTAACCAACTGGATACTTGTACTAGAAGACATCTTATAGGCTGTTTCTTGCATGATACAAGCCAAGTTCCCCAAGTAGGTGAGTTGGTGTCCAGAATGAAATAGGGGCATGAAATTAGACAGGAAGAGAGCACCCCATAGAAAATGAGAGAAGAGGGGTAGGAGCCTTCATTTCTACTTTTCTATATCCAGTCACAATGGGGACCTCTGGTCTTCATTCCCAGGCTTTAGATCACTCCTAAGTAGATTTTTTTCACTGGAACTTTCTGTCCATTGCAAGCAAATGTCTTTTCCATTTTAACTCGCTCCTTCCCCACTCTGCGGAGCCACTGATGTGATGACTGCTTGCTGTTCCCTAGCCATGCTTTGTACTTCCTGTCTCTGTGCCTGTTCATGCCCTACCTCCTCCCTGGGATACAGGGTCTTTCACCCAAGTACCACCTCTCCATGAAGCCTTCCCTTAGTCCGGTGGGATGAATTTCTCCCTTCTCTAGACCCCTGTCATTTTGTGTTTGCTGATCCTGTGCCACTGATTTTTCTCTGTCTCTTAGCAAAGTTAGTTATTAGGATATTGGTGTATCACACCCTCAACATTGTCAGCTCCTTGAAGGCAGAGACTACACCTTCCCTAGTTCTCGTGTCTTCTCTAGCAGGCAGCCCACGATCTGCATGTGTTTAGTGTACAGTAAGTATTTGTTGAGCAATCGCGGACTGTAAAATACACAACAAAGCCTTTTCAAATGGCCTCTGAAATGAGAGCAAGCTCACTCCTGAGTAAAATGTACAAGCTTTGGTGCACAACTTTGTGGCTTCCAGATGGTTCCTCTTCCTTTTCTGGCTTTGAGTTGAGGGTTCTCATCAAAAAAACCTCTAGGTATTTTGCTATAGTTTTAAGAGAAAACTTTCTAAGTCACCAGGAGAAGCTCTGTGGAGAGAGAGGTCCTTTTTTGAAACAAATTCCTATGCTAAGTATCATACTTAACAACTATAATAATATACAACAAGTGAATTAGAAGCATAGGAAGTCTGAACAATTAATGCAAAAGTCATAAAGTCTGTGTCTCCTAAAGGAGAAACAATAAGATCTTTGGATTTCCTTGAATTGATTACTGTATTATGGACTCTCTAAACAGCAACGTAAATTCAATATAATCATCATCATAATTGTCAAAAGGGCTACTAAATTGATTACATGTGTGTAACATTGGGTTGACCTTGCTCCACCCAAGCCAGGAAGATCAGATCCACTTCCCAACGGTAGGAAATCCAGTCTCAGCACTTCTTTCACTTTCTATACATAGGTGATAGATTTTATGAGTGTCATGGCCAAAGGTTTTGGTATGAACACTCACTATCAAAACCAGACACCATGAAATGGATCCGTGTGTGTATTATAACTGCAATCTTAAATTATTACCAGGAGAGCATGCAACTGAATAACGCGGGGTAATAAAAAAAGGAATGTGGCCTCACAGTATGCTGTGTTATTTAAAGGCTGTAATCAGTAGCCACCGACAAGTCGTTGTCCCCCATCATGGCATGGCACACTGGTGTGCAGAAGGCATTCATATTAATAACAGTTTAATAGAGGTTGCAACTGATTTTGTTTTTTATAAATTAGAATGGATTTGAAGTTATTTTGTCTGAAATTGGCCTCTTTTCCACTTGCTTCTTGAGTAGGTGAGAGAACTTCTGAGTGACAGGTGGCATCACAGGAGCTGTATCTTACCTTACCCCAAACCTGGTAGGCGATGCCTTTGGCTGCCCCTTGGGTGTCCTGAAGGCCCACACGTGACATGGGAGTGGGGCTTCCCCAGGGATGATGAAGACTGCTTTCCCCAGTGAACACAGTGGTGTGGCTGAAAAGATAAAAGTGGGCTGGGAAACACATTAATACTGTAATGTAATAGACTCAAAGAAGAAAACCCAGGACAATGTGGAAGGAATACAGAGTGTGAACAAGAAAAGGAAAGGAAAACCCAGAAAAATGTGGAAGGAATGCAGAGTGTGAACAGGAGAAGGAAAAGAAAACGCAGGACAATGTGGAAGGAACGTAGAGAGTGAACAGAAGAAAAAGAAAACACAGGTGGTGCCTGTGGCTCAAGGGAGTAGGGCGCTGGTCCCATATGCTGGAGGTGGTGGGTTCAAACCCAGCTCCAGCCAAAAACCGCAAAAAAAAAGAAAGAACGAAAAAGAAAAAGAAAACACAAGACAATGGAGAGTTCTAAGTACATGAAGAGGCCTGCAGAGCCACATGGCAGCCTGCTGGTCACCAATATGCACAGGGGAGAAGATTTGTTTAAAGTTGGAGAAGCCAGTTTGGCTGCTCTGTATCCCCCTCCCACCTATGTACTGGACTCACCAGGAGGGAGGGTGGAGCAAGGATGCTCAGATTTTATACCTTGACCGTAGCAATTTAAATGAACAGTTACAGTGGAATTTTCTTGACACTTGTGTTTAAACGGTATTATAACTTTAACGTGTTTATGTTACTGCTGACCCAAATAGATGGAAAAGGAAAACACAGATAAATTTTGTCTTAGGCTCCATATGAATCAGTTACAGTGAGAGAAACTTTATAAATTCAGCCTGTGGGCCAATGGGATTATTTTCGTAAATATCTACTGAGAATACAGACTTCTGGTTTCTCTAAAGTAGTCTCACAAGAGGCGCTTAACTGAAGCTGGTAGTTTATATTCAAATTACAAGCAAAGTGTTTGAGGATCTACTGTGCTCTGAGGAAGCCAAGTCTAGAAATTAGGCCTATAGATTCCACTAGAATTTCTATCCTTTTGTCAGACTCTTTGGCTACAGTCTCATCTTGCTAGTTGAAGGGTTCCCATTGTAGTGCTACTCTTGACTATTTCTAATATGCCCAGAAGATACTGTCCTGAATGGGAAGCTGGCTTCTCAGGAAAGGAGCTAAATGCTATGGGGAATTTTGTCCTTAATTTTACGAGAAATGACCCATGTGATTCCTGAGGGGGACAGCACACACAGCTATGGGAGCAAATCAGAACTGGGCAGGAAGAACTTGTCAGCTGGCAGCGACAGTTAGAAAAGGGCCCAGGACAAAGACGCCAGGGGTTACATACACCCAGGGATGTGACTCTGAGCTCGGCAGACTCCTGTTAGAGACACCCTGGCTTAGACCAGCCAGTACTTTAGGTGGTAGCACTGGGCACTGTGCTACTGTCGCCAGTTGTCTCATTTTCAGCTTCAGTGCCTTCTTGGAAATGATGCTGTAGCTTAGCCACAAACCTCCCATGACCCAGAGACGTGTGCATATCAGGGAGGGAAGCAAGTGGCAGAAACCATGGTGCTCAGCCAGCAAGAATGCCAAGCCTTTCCCGACCTGTGCTTGGGCTTGCCGCAGACCTGCTCCCCGGCTTTCCCTGCCTTCAAGACAAGTGCCGAGGCAGAGGCACTGTGCGAATTCTTCCTCGTATTCCCATCCAGGGATGCTTACTTCCTCTCTGGTCTTTCTGATGGAGGAATTCTATCCTTTTTTTGAACAAGAAAATTCTAGATCAGAAAACTGAGCTCAATACCCAGGCATCCTGATCTGAATTGAGTCCTCCTACAGATTCCACTTGTCCCCAGCCTGGAAGTGAAATGTCTTTTGGGGCACATATTAATAATAATGATGTAATGTATATATATATATATACTTTATAGAAGGTATTCCTTTATACATTCTCACACACACACCTACATAGCTTACTATATGTCCCAGCCTCCCTTCCAAGCATTTTACATATATTGACTCATTTAGCTATCAAAAAACCACTATGATCTTAGAAGGGTACAGGCGAACCTTACTAAATGCCAAATACAAATGTCTTCATATAATAACTGAGAAAATGCCAGGAAGGCTATGTTAATCAGTTTGATGAAAATAGTTAAGATTGTACATGAAACCAGCACATGGTACCCTGCGATTGCACTATTGTACACAGCTATGGTTTAATAATAAAGACAATAAAATTTTTAAAAAACCACTATGATTATGTACTGTTACCGTTCTTACGTATATCCTAGTTCAACCTGAGATTTGGAGAGGACAAACATCCAAATCATACCACACCTCAACAGATGAAAAGCTGATGACTGACAAAGAGATAAAGGCAGATGTTAGCACACTGCCACGTTCACAGGAACCTACCTACCTTCCCCCCTCCTTTCCTCTCTCTCTCTCTCTCCATTTCCCTATCTTCCATCAGGGGTCATTCAGTTCATTCAGAAAATACTTATTCTGAGTATTTTCTGATTTCTTTGTGTAGACTGAAGAGGAAGCACACTACACAAACCAGTGCTACTCAAAGTATGATCCATGAACCAGCAACAGCAGCAGCCTTGGGAAGCTTGTTAGAAATGCAAATTCACAGCCCCCTTCTCAGATCAACTGATTTCTGAAACTACAGGCAGGGAGCCCAGCCATCTTTCTGGGTGATTCTGATGCTTGCTGAAGTTTGGAAGCACTGATGTGGAAAGTTCCCTTATTCATTCAATAAATACTTATGGAACATATCTAGAAAGGGCCTGTGACTGCGTTGGGAAGACAAGACACAGTTGCAGTCCTCAAAGAGAACATATCCTTCTTCAAGAACTCTTTCCAACTCTTCAAGATTCTGCTCAAGCGTCAACTTGAGCCCCCCACAGCCTCCAGAACATAGTCTAAACTCCTGAAGGCGGAGCACTGGTACACAGGACTATTTTCAGCTCTGCTCCCAGCCTTTCCTTCCATCAAATTCCTCTTCCCAAACATTCTCTCAGGTCTCACTTTCACGGTCTGATGCCCGCTGGTCTCTCTTTTCCATTCATCCTCTGCTGAGATGAAGCCTTCCCTCCATGTGGAATAAAGTGCTTATCCACCCACTCAGCCCTTGGTCTATACCGGTTCTATGTGCCTCAGGCTGGATGGCAAAACTGTTTTCTGTCTGGTTTATCCCTTAAACTAGAAGCCTATTTTTTTACTTCTATATCTTCAGAGTTAAATACTTCAGGAGTGGCACTCCTGAATGACCACTGATGGAAGATAGAGAAATGGAGGGTGGGGGGAGAAGAAATGAGGAGGGAGGGGAGGGGGGTTCCCATGAATGTGCTAGGGTGCTATCATTTGGCTTTATCTCTTTGGCAGTCATCAGCTCTTCATGTGATGAGGTGTGATAGGATTTGGATGTTTGTCCCCTCCACATCTCACGTTGAAATTTGGTCCCTGATGTTCGAGGTGGGAGGTGTTTGGATCATGGGGGTGAATCCCTCATGAATGGCTTGGTGCCCTCCTGGAGGTAATGACTTCTCATTCTTCTACTTATCGGTTAATGTGAGAGCTAACTGTTTAAAAGAGCTTGGCACCCCTTCCTTTCCCTCTCTTTTGCTCCTTTTCTCAACAGGTGACACACCTGTTTCCCCCTGTCATTCTCTGCCTTGGTTACAAGCGCCCTGAGACCCTCAGGAGAAGTCGCTGCTGGTGCCATGTTTTTTGTTCAGCCTGCAGAACCTTGAGCCAAATAAACCTCTTTTCCTTATAAACTGCCCAGTCTCAGGTATTCCTTTATAACAACACTAAAAGACAAGGTGCAAACAGGATGCTTTTGTCTTTTGGGTGGAAGAGACTTTCAAATGTGGCTATTAAAATGTCT
Source organism: Arctocebus calabarensis (assembly GCA_963573935.1). NCBI lineage: Eukaryota > Metazoa > Chordata > Mammalia > Primates > Lorisidae > Arctocebus > Arctocebus calabarensis. The sequence goes on from CAUYON010157856.1 coordinate 20,488, forward strand.
GCAAGTGTTAATCAAACTCAGTAAACATTTATTTCACACCCACTGTGTATAAGGCTTGGGGTGAGACAGGAGTGAACTGGACTTCCTTTCTGCCCACAGACAACTTTTCATCTAGCAGAAAGAAAGATGCAGCTCCAAGTTACTGCCCTATCAGGTGGTAGGATATCAAAGAAACCCAGCGCAGCAGGTAGGCAGGGTCAGGGTGGGTGGGCAGAGGCCCAGGGAGCAGCACCAGAGCCAGGACAGTGAGGACAAGCAGAAAGAGAGCCCCAGGGAGCAGAGGGTCTATCCAGCCTTCCTGAGGACAGAAAAGATAGTGAATATCACAACTCCCCTGGCTGTACTTGATGTATAAAATTATATTTAAGCAGAATGTATAGTAAATAGTACAAAGCTGTCTATGTATAGTGCAGGTTTAATCACGTTTAACAAACTCTTTCCTTATCCTACTAACGACCCTGCTGAGTAATCGCTAATACTCGATAACTGAAATGGGCCTTTCAACTCTGATCTATCCAGGATCTGGGGTATGAAATAAGAAAAATGACTTGCACAACATTACTCTGAGCTTTTTTAAAGCTCAGTTTGGCAGTATGCCCTAGGTGACACCTACTTGCACTGCTGAGTGGGCCAGTGCCACTGCTGCTGTCATCTGGGAAAACAGACAAACTCCAACAAGAGGGTGAGTTCATTGTGTTCTAAGAGGAATGGGCATGGGGAGCAAATCTCCCGGTCTGGGGGTTCTCCTGGAAGGGTTCCCGCCAGCATTTTACTGAACAGAGACCACCTAGAGACCTAGGGAAGAAACTGGGCTTGCACACTGACTAGCCCATTGCTAGCTGAGACCTTGGGCAGGCTATCAAATTTCTCTGTCTTTCCCTATTCATCTGCAAAACAAGGATAACGATATATGGCTAGAATGGCTCCAAAATATTAGATACAGCAACATTATTGTTATTATTGCTTTGTGATAAAATATCACATGAAGTATTACAGGGTGGACAAGTTCAGGGTTGCTACAAACTGGTGCTGCTGCAGAAGAACCATCACCTTTGTACCTGACTGGTAGGAAAGCCTTCAGCAGGACCACAGCTGAGGCCAAATGGAACGAGGCTCAGAAGTAGGTAACGTTTGTGTCTGATGGCCCCTGAAATCACCTCCTCGCAAAGGGCTATCTTTCCTCTCCCACATCTTAATTCTGTCTCCCACCCATAACTTGCCTTCACCTTCTTCTCTCTACCCTCTATACCCAGGGAGAATTTCAGGTCAGTATGGGGGTCTTTTGATGGGTGGTTCATTTCGGAACTCTTCCAACCGCCTTCTTGAGTCATTTTTGACTTCCTAGAGTAGGGCTGATGCCCCAGTCCTCTGGGAAGGCTCACATTCCTTCCGGAGCGGCAGCACAGCACTGCTGCTGGAGAATTTATTCCATATTTGCTTTCTTGCACTGTTCTTTTGTTTGGAGGTGGGAAGTGGGGAGGAAGCTGGTGAGGAGGAGGGTGGAGATGGGGCTGGGTGATTAGACAGAATCATGTACCCAGAAGCACCCAGGCTCATTTGAAATATTGATTCCTCTGCGGAGGTCACAGCCCAGCCTTTGTTGTGCTTTCAGAGGGTCTGTTTATACATTTTGGTCTTTGTTCCAGAGTCGCCTCCTATATTGGTGACACTCCAGCTTTGCTGAAGTCGTGTTTAAAAATGAAAAATAGTAATTATTAACTACATACCCAGATGTAAAAATCAGAGAGAATGCAAACCAAAAGCTTTCAGACAAGCATTCTACTCCCACGACCTCAGGGGGAAAGCTGGGATCCTCTTCGCATCTAGCTAAAGCAAGCTTCTTGAAACACATTAACTAAGGACTTTCATGCCCTCTGATGCATCTGTATCTTGGGTTTTCAGGTCCATATTCTGGCTTTTGCACTGTGATGCCTTTATCCGTCATCTTTCATACACAACTGGGGCAGGAGTGAGGGGTATATGTTGATTGAAATGTTGGATCTGAATCTATCGTTCATTCTGTTCAATTCCTCACCTCCCTAGGCAGTTTATTTGCTTCTAGAAAGCCGGAAGATCCTGGAGATTTATTGTAATGCCAAGTTCTCAGGACATGCCCAGGTGCTCTCTGCCTGCCCCTAAATGAGCAATCCCACATGAGACCAGCATAAAAACTACCATAAGAATTAGCCATCAGAGTTGAGCCCTGATCAACCCATGGAACTATGAGAATTAATGAAATAAATGGTGGTTACTTTAAGCCATGAAGTTATGTAGTAATACTAATAGCAGCCAAAGCATAACTTTAGGGCCACATGTGGCCTTCTGGATCCTTGAGTATGGCCTGTTGACTGAATCCAAATTTTACTGAACAAATCCTTTAATAAAGGGATTTGAAGTGAAGTTTGGATTCAGTCAAGAGGCCACATTTGGGGATCTGGAGGGACATACCCCTGTGTGACTATACTACTGTTAAGAAAATGGAAATTCCACTCTTATCTAAAAGGTAGTACTTACCAAAATCTAGAAGGCATTTATACCCTTTAAAAAGAAATCATACTTCTCTAATGTACATATTATGTACATATTATCCTAAAAAAATTATTCAGTAAGCAAGAAAATTCCATAGGCATGAAAGTTGTTAATTGCAGTATTATTTTTTAAAAATTTACAAATAGGCAGCGCCTGTAGCTCAATGGGTAGGGTGCTGGCCACATACACCGAGGCTGGCGGGTTCGAACCCAGCCCAGGCCAGCTAAAACAACAATGACAATTGCAACAAAAAAATAGCCAGGCATTGTGGCGGGCGCCTGTAGTCCTAGCTACTTGGGAGGCTGAGGAAAGGGAATCATTTAAGCCCAAGAGTTTGAAGTTACTGTGAGCTATGACACCACAGCACACTACTAGGGCAACAAAGTGAGACTGTCTCAAAAAAATAAAAAAAATAAAAACTTACAAATAATTTAATGCATCAAAAATTAATTATAATTTACTAAATTATAATACGCCTATGCATGGAAATATTAATCTGATTTTTTAAATGATACAATAGAAACCCTCTTATGCAATTCACCTAAACAAGTAATAACCACCTATTTATTTTTTATTTTATTTTATTTCATTTATTTAATTTTTTTTGATTGTTTGGAATTCATTGAGAGTACAAAGAATTAGGTTATATTGATTGCACTTGTTAGGTAAAGTCCTTCTTGTAATTGTGTCCTGCCCCCAAGAGATATGCCATACACCATGACCCCTCATCCCCGTCCTTCTTCCCCTCTCCCCACTCCCTCATTCTCCTACCCCCACCTTATATTAGCTCATCTACTGCCTTCATATTAGCATTGAGTACATTGGATTCTTGCTTCTCCATTCTTGTGATGCTTTACTAAGAAGAATGTGTTCCAACTCAATCCAGGTTAGTACAAAAGATGTAAAAGCTCCATCTTTTTTAATGGCTGAATAGTATTCCGCATAGCACAGCTTGCTAATCCATTCCTGGGTTAGGGGGCATTTAGGTTGTTTCTACATTCTGGCTATTTTAAACTGAGCTGTGATAAACAGCCTAGTGCAAATGTCCTTATGATAAAAGGATTTGTTTTCTTATAGGTAGATGCCTAGTAATGGGATTACAGGATCAAACGGGAGATCTAATTTGAGTTTTTTGAGGATTCTCCATACTTCCTTCCAAAAAGGTTGTATTAGTTTGCAGCCTCACCAGAAGTGTAAAAGTGTTCCCTTTTCTTCAAAACCATCTATTTTAAGTATTAATTTTTACTTAAAGATTTATACATTCATTTGCCTACACTTTGTAAGACTGCTACTTCAACATCCACACTGTCCTGGGTGTAATTCACACCCATGTACTACTGCGTCATGAGGCATGAAAGACCTCTGGGAAGCAATATGAATGCAGAATCATCTGGATCCCTCCCCCCCACCCCCGGTTTATCTCACTATATCTATTTCAGTGGCCTTTATTTTTAGTGACTCATTTTTATTGAGATCTGCAACCTAGTTTTTATGGATTCTTCTGCATGCAACATTTTATGTGCTATTTAATTAACTTGTGTAATTATAACACAAAATATGACTGGCAAGAATAGATTTAGGGATAAACACAACTGACTTTTGGTCTGAGGACAGTCCAACAGGTCAGAGCAGACATGTGCCTGTGTGCACCAGAGCACAGCCGCCAGTCCGCAGGTGTCCCAGAGAAGACTGATGGAGAGTGGTGGGTACCATGTGTGGCTGGAGAGTGGAGAGCATTGCAGAATCCTCTTGCTCTGAACATGAACGCTGCTTATAACCTAGGAGCATTGTGTCTTAGTGTTAAATGAAGAAATACAAAATGCAAAAAGAAGTAAACCATGTAAGCATGCAAAGACCATGATGATCTGTCTCAACGACTCATTCCCCATAACTGACTGATACTATGATTATATATACTGGTTTTCATCGTGGTTCCTGATTCACAGCTTTCACAGCCTTTGTTAGAGTCTTTTGTTATGACGTTGGAGATCTTTAAGCTTAAGGGTCAGTCCTCAGGAAAAAGAATTTCTCTCCAACCTTCTCCTGTCTTCCTTTCACCTGCTCACTCTAATCTGACTGTGAATCCAAACACCCTCGGTCCAGACATGTGCCTGCCACATACCCCAGAGCAGTGATTTTCATCCAGTGTATTGACGATCTTATGTGTGCCAGGAAAAATTTTAAAGATCATTAATTAAATTATTTCCAAAAGATTTTCAAAGCATAGTAAGCATACTGTGTTTTTTAATTTTTTCGTTTGTTTGTTTGAGACAGAGTCTCACTCTGTCACCCTCTGTAGAGTGCTGTAGTGTCACAGATCACAGCAACCTCAAACTCATGGGCTTAGGCAATGCTCTTGCCTCAGTTTCCCAAGTAGCTGGGACTAACAGGTGCCCACCACAATGACGGGCTATTTTTAGAGGTGGGGTCTCACTTGCTCTTGCTCAGGCTGGACTCGAACCTGTGAGCTGAGGCAATTCACCCGCCTCGGCCTCCCAGAGTACTAGGATTACAGGTGTGAGTTATTGCGCCCAGCCTTTTTTTACTTAAAAAAAAAAAATCAATATATTTTGAGTGTGCCACAGAAGTTTAAATATAGGTTCACGTGTGCCATGAGGTAAAAAGGTTGAAAGACACTGCCCTAGAGGAAGCAATGCCACACAGAGAGACAGAGAAAAGCCTGAACAGGCCGGCCCTGCTGGGTTTAGATCAGCCCTTGTCCAGTCGCATTTCTCCACAGTTGTCAATTATGCCTTTATAATGGAGCCTTCATAAAAACCCAAAATGACAGAGTTCACAGAGTTTCTAGCTAACCAGACACGTGGAACCTGTGTGGAAGCTCTTCCCCCTCCCCCATTCCTCCCCCCATGCATCTCTTCATTTGTACCCTTTGTAATATCCTTTATAAGAAACTAGTAAATGTGTCTCCCTGAATTCTGTGAACCACTCCAACAAATTAATCGAACCCAAAGAGAGGTTCATGGGGACCCCGACATAACTTTGGTCAATTGGAAGTTCTAGAGGCCTAGACGCATGACTGGTGTCTGGAGGAGGGGAGCAGTCTTGGGGACTGAGCCCTCAATTTGTGGGATCTAAGGCTATTACCAATAGGTAGCACCAGAATTGAATTTAATTAGATGACACCCAGCTGGTGTTTTCCGGGGAAAACCTCCTACACACATGGTCACAGAAGTCTTCTTCTGGCTCAACGAGGTAGCTCACACCTGTAATCCTAGCACTTGGGAGGCCGAGGCAAGAGGATTGCTTGAACTCAGGGATTCCAGACCAGCCTGAGCAAGAGTGAGACCTTTCTCTACTAAAAATAGAAAAGTTAGCTAGGTGTTGTTGTGGGTACTTATAGTCCCAGATATTTGGGAGGCTGAGGCAGGAGGATGGCTTGAACCCAGGAGTTTGAGGTTGCTGTGAGCTAGGCTGATGCCATGGCACTATAGCCTAGGGCAACAGAGTAAGACTCTATGTAAAAAAAAAATTAAAAACAAAGAAGTATTCTTCTATGTTGATCATTGTGTCGATGAAATACTGACCAAGTAAGGACTGTTTCTGATGGCAATGTAAGTAAATGCTCAAACCTGAAGTGTATTACTCATCTATGATAAATTCATTTCATGGCTGACTCTAGGGCAGATCTAAGGAGGAAGTGTGTCCACCAAGCCTATTAGAAATTTATAAAAATAAATTATGAAGGTCATAGAAATTACTTCCTTAGTGAGTCTTTTCTTGGTGAGGCATTAATGCAGCGGGAATTATTTATGTAATTATGTCTACAGTCCAAGAGGTGAGCTAAGTGAGTTTTTTACAATTGTTTTCATTTGTAAAATGGCAACAGTTCAGTGTCTCTAAACAAAATTTATATCTTTTTGACATCTGATCACATGGATTATTAACCATGTGAATTACTCTTGTGATGCTCTTGTGCCTTTTTTGATAATTTTTGCATTTTTTTTTTTTTTTTGGTAGAGAAGAAAAACTAGTACCAAGTCCAAATTATCTGTGTGATAGAACAAGAAGGACCATGATAAAATTTACAGTTTGGCTCTAGAAGGTATTATTATGTTTCAATATCAATGTCTTTAGTGCTTAGATAAATTCAATTGTTGAACCAAAAAATTAGGCTTGGCGCCTGTGGCTCAGTGAGTAGGGCTCTGGCCACATACACCGAAGGTGGCGGGCTTGAGGTTGGCCTGGGCTTGCTAAAACAACAATGACAACTGCAACCAAAAAATAGCCAGGCATTGTGGGGGGTGCCTATAGTCCCAGCAACTTGGGAGACTGAGGCAAGAGAATTGCTTAAGCCCAAGAGTTTGAGGTTGTTGTGAGCTGTGATGCCACAGGACTCTACCAAGGGCAACTTAGTGAGACTCCGTCTCAAAAAGAAAAAAACAACACAAAAATTAAATGTAATTTATTCAACATTCAATTCCTGAGCACCCACTGGGTTTCAAATACTGTTTTCGCAGCTGGGTATACAGTATAGAAGACTGTCACAGGCCCTGCCTTCCAGCGGCTTGTGGAGTCACACTGATTTGTGCAGCTGGATGCTGGGGCAGGCTGGGGTACAGCTGTCCACCCCTCTCATTTTATGGATGAGGAAACTGAAGCATGAGGAGAAGGAGCTTGGATCTGCCATTTCCATTTTAGCTCCTGACTCACATTAGGAAGGAAAATTAGTTAGCAAAACAGTCGGGAGTTGATTCCAACTACACCACATTCTGGAAAAGGCAACACTACTAAGACAGAGATGGTAAAAGGGTCAATGGTTGCCAGGTTTGGGGTATGGGATGGGGGGATGAACAGGCGGAGGACAGAGGATGTGACACCAGTGAAACTATTCTGGAGGACACTATCATGGTGGATTCATACGTCTGTCCAAACTTACAGCAGGTGTAACTCTCAGAGTGAAGCATAATGCAAAGTATGGACTCCGGGTGATGATGACACATCAGTGTAGGTTCATGAATTGTAACAAAGGCTGTGCAGGATGCCGATAGTGGAAAAGGCAGTGGGTGCAGGTGACAGGGGGTATATTGGAACTCTCTGTGCTTTCCATGCAACTTTGCTGTGACCATAAAACTGCTCTAATAAAATAAAGCCTCTTTTAAAAACCAGGATGGAGTTCAATTATAATTAACTGCTTTAATCTATTTAATAATTAGGCAGGGTCCTCTGAGTTTATTATTTATGTTTATATACATATATGTGAATTACTTATGATATTCTCAAAATAATCAACAAAAGAGTATTTCAGAAAAAAGATGAGACAGTTGGGCTCAGAGGGCAGGTGGCCCTGACCTGAACTCACTCAAATACCAGATGCAGAGCCAGAGAGCTTACCACCCCATGTGATGGGTGTGCAACAGGAGCTTGAAAAGGGGGTAGGATTCTTGTCTTCTGGTTCTTTCTCTCCAGAGGAGGAACAAAGGAGCCAGAAATCCCGAGATTCTGGTTTATGTTTTTTACATTTTTTAAATTGTCAAAGGAGTCCCCTCTAAAGATGCTTTGGAGGTAGTACTTCTTTCAAAATAGCTTTATTTTATTCTTTTAACCACATCCATTTTCAAAGATTCCTTTTTTTCTTTCTTTTTTCAGTTCAGAATGTCCAGTGTGCTGGGACTAATGCCAGACCCCACAGTCTGTTCCTGAAGCTGGGGCAGCTCAAGGGCCTTCCTTCTGCCTGGATTGCCTGGGACTCATCCTGGAGACTCTCAAGGAAGAGTAATCTCCCCATGAGGTCTCTGGGCCTCCGGGCAGTATGCAGAATCTCAGGTTCCACCCCTGACCTGCAGAGTCTGTAGAATCTGCATTAAAAGGTAACTCTCTGCCCAAGCCTGCACCCTGCTGCTGATTAGAGGAGCAAAGCAGGGGCCTTGGAGCATGAGCCAGAACAGCACCCTCTGTGCCTTGCACCCAGAGCACCAGTAGGACCCATCCAAGTAGCCCCCTGGACCAGGTGGCAGTGAGCATAGGGTGTCCCTGTGGTTGGCAGCACAGTGGATGGGATGAGCCCTGGATTTTAACATTGATTTCTTTATTGGTAATAGTATCCTCCTTCTCAGGTAGCTTTGTGGGCACAGAACCCAAGAGCTGGAAAAATCCTGTCCCAACAGTAGACACTGAAATTATTGGGCTGGAAGGAACTTTTGGTCTTATCTGAAGAAGGCTCATCTACGTCAAACTGCTCCTACTGCTGAGATCTGCTCCTTTAGATTGAGTTTCTGGTGCCCTATTTTTGCAACTCAGAGCACTGTAATACCCTGTGAGTCCTAGCTGCTGCTGTCAAACCCCACTTGAAAACAAGAAGCCCCTTTTACCCTGTACACAGAGGTGGAACCTTGCCCCAGTAATAGCTAGGAAGAACTCTTATTTAGTGCCTTGCCATCATCTCTCAGCAAGCTGACGGAAGGAGGTTTAAATCCACATCTGTCTGACCCCAAAGTCTGAGCTTTTAATCAATATGCTATAATGCCACCATTTACGTGTGTCTGGCATCATGCTGGGAGGTTTCCATTTTATTTCTCATCCTTGTGGTAGCCCTGGGAAAGGTATTGCATTAACCCCACTTTCCAGATGAAGAATCAGGGCCCAGAGTGGTTAAATAGCTTGCCTAGTGTCAGAATGCTAACAGTGACTCCGATGCTAACAGCAGCTCCGATATCTAAAACCACCATGTCCTTCCCACTATCCCAGGCTGCCCTTCTGGCAAAGGCAGCACATACATTTGGTGGGAAGAATCTTCCCCAAAGTGTGCAGGAAACATGGTCATCTGGGGGATAGGCTCAGGATATCAGAGCTGTAAGAAATGATTTGCTTCAGGGTTTTCCAATGCCAGGAACCATAAATAACTAGCTAGCTTGAGTGGATAGTGCACAACTGCCTGGATCTGCGGGGTGGTGTGTGACCCCTTGGAGTTTTGTACAGATGAGGAGACTGAGGCCCAAACAGGTGGCATGACTTGTCCCATCATCACAGAACCAATTGGTGAAGGACTTAAATTTTCAGATTCATTTCTATTGCCAGCCAAATAAATCATTGTCTCCTCTACAAAGTGAAAAACTGGCTTTGCTCAGTTTTCTTCCAGATCTGGTGTTTAAGGCCTTGGCATTCAATACACTACACTCTGGCTTCTAAAAGGAAAAGGCAGACACAGACTCCAGAGGCCTCTGCTTCCCTACTGCTTCATCCATTCCTGAAACAAAGAGAACCTTATGGTTGTTCCATAGGGAAGGCCAGCAGAGCTGAAAGGAATTACTGAGACCCAGAGGCACGTTTGCTCATGAGTCAGAACAGTGTACTTCTATGAGAATAAGCCTTAGGTATGTGTGTTAAAATCTGCACACAACCTTTTGCATTCATCATCAAAGGCCTACGATGACAAACACGGCCAGGCCCAGCCTAGCTGACAAGTAGAGACAGACCATGTGTGCTGGGAGCTCCAATTCTACTTGTCTGCGGCGCTGCAGACCACAGGCAGCCCTCTGATGGGTTTAGACAGGAGCTCTTCATTGAAAGACGCAGCCTTCACTGAAACAAGCCCCAGCCAGGCACTCTAGAAAACAGAGAACATCCCCCTTGGCGTTATTAGGTAGAGGATATTTCCATCTAAGGAGGGTGGGAAAGTATCACCTCCCACCCAGATCACTCAAAGTCACATCTGCTTCTGTTCCTCCTTATACAGCCCTCGTTCTAATCTGCTCTCTATTGGGAAGCTAGAATGTACTTTTTTCTTTAATTGTGGGAAAACACACATGCCATTAACTGTACTGTTTTAACCATTTTTAAGCGGTCAGCTCACTGGCGTTAAGTACATTCATACTAATGTGTGACTGTCACCACCACCCATCTCCAGAGTTTCTTCTCAGATGGAAAGTCTGTCCCCATTAAACAAAAACTCCCCATTCCACCCTCCCCAGCCCCCTGCAAGCACTGTTGTACTTTGTCTCTAGGAATCCGAGCTCTAGGGGCATCAACAAGTGGAATCATGGCCTGCTGCAGTGGCTCATGCTCGTAATCCCAGCAGAAGTTCCAGACCAGCCTGAGCCAGAGACCTCATCTCTGAAAACAGCCAGGTGTTGTAGCCGGTGCCTGTAGTCCCAGCTACTTAGGAGGCTGAAGCAAAAGGATCACTTAAGCCCAAGAATTTTTAGGTTGCTATGAGCTGTGACGCCACGGCACTCTACCGAGGGTGACAAAGTGAGACTCTGTCTCATAAAAATAAATGAATAAGTGTATGATCTGTGCATTTGTGACTGGCTGGGCTCATGTCACTTAGCGTGGTGTCCTCCAGGCGCGTCCACGCTGTGGGATGCATCAGACTTTACTTTCTTTTGAAGGCTGAGTAATATTCTCTATTTTGTTTACCTATTCATCCATTGATGCACACTTAGGTCTTTTCAGAATGTTCTTTTAAAAAATGTTATTTATAATCAGATTATATAACAGATTCTATAACAAGCTGGCAAGGTTGTGTCCCCTTTGCAGGACCACTGCCCTCCATCCGTCTGTGGACATTTCCTTCCAGGTCCACATGGGTCCCCTCACTCCTCTGAGGCCTTGTCCTGGAAAGCTGTGCCCACCACTCTTCACCTGGGAAACGCACCTACTGGGCTGATCCAAATCTGGGGAGCTGTCATTGTACCTGTGTGTGGCCCCTGTCTCCTGTAGTCCTAGCACTTACCAGAATGCCTGACAGTAGGTGCCCCCCAAGCATTAGAGTGATGGAAGAATGAATGCGGGAAAGGAGGTGCACCCCCGGATTAAGCCTCAGCTCAGATGACCTTGGGTGACATGCATAGCTTTTCTGAACTTTGACGTCTCCATCTGCCTCAAAGACTACTTGTATTATCTTGCAGTTGTATCAACTGTTGGGAGACTTCAGAGAATAGAGCACAAGCACAGTGCCTAGCACATGGTGAGTGCTCAGCGACATCACCCCCCTTCTTTTCTCTTACCCGAATCCAGTCTGAGGTGGGTATGGGTCAAAATACATTTGTTCCCCTAAGTGCCCCAGTTGCAGTGGCTCACAGGTAAGGTGGCCTTTCCCTGGGAGAGAAGGATCTTTGCAACGCCTGAAGACCCTCTCTCCATCACACCACCATGCCTCACCCGGCCCTCAGCCATAGCCCCTGATGTTAGTTGGGGAAGGGGAGGGGGCACTTCTCCCTACAATTTAGCGATTTGGTGGTTGAATACTCCCACATGGAGAGGGGTGTAAAATCACCCAGCAAGGCTTGGGGACTCCCTTTTCCCTCCTCCACTGTCCTTTTCAGGCTGAGCTCAGAGCTGGGAGCTGGCCTCTTTCCTGGGCCCCACAGCACAGTGCCCCAGGTCGTTACTGAGGTCACTAGGCAAACACGAGTACAGATGCACACGCAGATGTGAAGCCGTACTGGGGAAGAGAGGAACTCTGAACTTCTTTTTCTAGGCTCAGACTCGTCTTTCAGATCCACAGCTGACAAAGGAAGGCCCATTATATGGGACACCTCCCTGGGGACACCCTCTCCAAATCTCGGCTGGGTCAGGTTCCTCCTATGCAAATCATGTTGAGCATTTATCCTGCTTTTCATTAACATACCATCTCCTGGGCCATCAGCCCAGTCTCTCTCCTCTGAAACATTTCACAGGCAAGGAAGGCTCAGTAAGGAAAGGGCAGACACCTGTATCTTTGTTAAGGAGGTGGAGTCTTTCTTTCTCCACATCTCCTCAGCCTGCCATATGCTATTATAGGTCATCTTCACCTCCGAAATGCTTTGTTTTTTTAATAAAGTATAAAATAAAGCTGAATTCAGAAGCCCCAGAATCTCAAGGGACAATTTGGACTGGTCTGTTTTTGCCTACGAGGTAGGCCAGATCTGAGGCAGAACCTAAGGATGTGCTCATTGCAAAAGACGCTTATTACCAAGAACGCTTCTGCTCTTGGTGGGGAATTCATCTGTGCAGGAGAGGGCTGCCTCTGTTCTGGGAGAGCATGTTTTACTGCTCGACAAGAAAAGGTCACAGTGGAAGTGGCGGGCACCCCACAGTCCTATTCTGCTGCTGACCGCTTTCCCCAAAATGCCATGTATTTTTGGTAGCTTGTCACTTGATTTGCACACAGAGGACCATTCTTTTGGAGTCTGTTTTCTTTGTATCAACCTAATCCCAACACTTGGTAAGGAGACAGGAGAGCACTCAGGCAATACTTGTTTTGCTGACTTCATTTCATGCAAGGATGGAAGTACCCCATCTCTTTCTGTCTTTAAAGAGATTTTGATTCTTAAGTGATAAAAGCAAAGGTACAGGACCATATACAAGATATAATCTCAGCTGAGAGTGCATACACACCCACACAGAGCTGTGCACACGTGCATTAATAAAAACACTTCACACTGATTCGCCGTAACATCAATAGAGGTTATCTCGGGCTGGTTGGAATTATTGTTGGTTCTTAGTTTCTTTTTTATATTTTTTCCAAAATGCCTATAGGAACCTATTTTACTTTTGTAATCAGAAAAGAAATAAACATTTTATTTCCTCTATAAGAATACCCTTGAAACTGGTTAATTCTTAAGTGGTCATCAGGCAACGTTTTCAGAGGAATTAATTAACAGCTAGCTTCAAGCAAGGCCTTGGAGAAATAGAGCATGACGTTAATATCTGAGGTTGGAGCAAACACAGAGCGATGGCAGGGAGGATTGGAGAGCTGTGGTGGTATAGGATGACCCCATCAGCACTTCCTTACTGGTGATTTTCTGGGCCTCTCTCTCTCTCATACACTCACACGCACACACACACCCCTCCCTTCCTCCTCTGCCACTTTCTAGGTCTGACATTAGGAACCCTGGAAATCTTTCAACCAGAAGTTGGAACACCTCCATGCTCAGGGTTTAAGGTGGCAGTCAAACTATAGTGCCTTAGTCTGTGTGCTGTGGCTATCACAGAACACCTGCTGCGGGGGCAAAGGAAGTGTGTGGCGTGTGCCCTGCAGAATAGGGAATGCTGGTAGGCCTTCCTCGTGGCCTCACCCCGAGGAGGAAGACTAGAGGGAGGGAGGGAACATCCTGGGTTCCTCCTTTGCCCTTTGGTCTTCCACCAGCACCTCCTAGGCCAAACCTGCTGGCAGCAGCTGCCGCTGACACCCACTGTGACACCGAGCAGAGCAGAGGCGGTGGGGGCACATCTGAAAGCAGAGGAGCTGCAGCTGGACATCGGGACAGTGAACTGCCAGCTCATCCACCTCCCTCCCTTCCCCAAACCCTTGCCTGTTAGCAGGATGGATCTGGATCATGCCAGGCAATTTTTTCTAGTCTTTATCACCAGCCAAATTGCACAAATGAAAATGTTACATTACTTTAAAAGGACCTCCTAGATGATTTCATAAATGAGGGCACTGGGGTTTCAGGATGCCTGTCACTCATGCTCCCCTTGACACACACACCCACAACGTGCTTTCAAGCTGTTCTGAGAACAGCTCCAAGGCTCAGACAGAAACAGGGAGGGTGTCAGCTTCCCCATAGCGGAGCTGCTTTGAAAACTAATCTGCCTCTGGTCAAACTGAACATCCCACCTACCAGCAGTCCGAGGAGCCAGGAAAGGAGGTCCCCTGCCCCAGGAAGAGGCTAGTGACAAATGGGTGCCTTCTTTCCTTGTGTTAATAGGAGACCACGGACATAATTCTTGGCAGATTGAAGATCTATTTCAGTGTGGTTTTCTACACCTGTCCTGAATTTTTTTTCTAAATAAAAATGTCATCCTGTAAGCTCCCCATGAACTAATGGTCATTCTTTTGCTGACTTTAGGTTGTTGCCATGTTTTATTTACTTAATTAATTTTTTTGAGACAGAGTCTCACTCTGTCACCCTGGGTAGAGTGCTATGGCATCATAGTTCACAGCAACCTCAAACTCTTGGACTCAAGCAATCCTCTTGCCTCAGCTTCCCCAGTAGCTGGGACTATAGGAGCCCACCACAATTCCCAGCTAGTTTTTCTTTCTATTTTAAGTAGAGACAGGGTCTCTAAAAAAAAGAAAAAAAGTTATAATAAATAATGTTAACTTCTGGGATGTCAAGTTGTTATGACTTCACTTCCACTCCCAGTATCCTACTGAAATAAATAATGAAAGAAAGGTAAACAATGGGGGAGATCTATGGTAGAGATAGACAGTGGGAAACATATCATTGATAGAAATGTTGAGATGTTCTGATATGATAAAAATAATGGCTATGTGGATTTACTGTGCACCCAGTGCAGCGGCAGTGCCTGTACGTTCATCCTGTAACTTAACATGCAGGTGACTCTGTGGAAATACAAAAACAGGTGGAAATACAAAGCTGATAGAACTGGACTAAAGGAGAAGTCAAGTAGGAAAAGAGAAAAAAAGAATTAGATGCATTCTCCTAGCCCTCCAGGCTTGGAGAACTGAGCCAGTAAGAGTGGGGGAGAGATTGAAGGGCAAGTGTGTTATGGCCACTTCTAGGGCCCTCTACAGAGGCAGCACCAGGGGAATGCAGGCTGCCCACACAGAGCTCAGCTTGGAAAACCAGGTGTTCAGTCCCTCAGAACTCCGTCTGGGGAACCACGGGGAAAGGGTGCAGCCCCTTCCCATGCAGCCCCAACTCCAGCACACTCAGGGCTGGTCTGGGCTGGTTGAAAGCTCCTGGCAGTGTGTTGCCCCTGAGCTTCTCTTTCAGGGGCTCCTGCAGTCCAGTCCTCCTTCCAGCAGGAGGAGTAGAAACTTTGCAATCATGATGTGTACAACCTGTTTGAAAGGGCATATGTCTACCTTAGTATATACTACATCTGTTAATTCTATTTGTTAGCTTTGTCTTTTCTTCAAAATAGAGAGAGGAAATTCTTACTTTGAAAGGGGTGGAGATGTTTCTTCCTTTAAAAAGAGGAACTTTTCAAGGGTACGAAAAGAAATACCAGGATAAAACATGCTATCTGCCACCTGCAACCACACATGACATGTAGGGAGAGGGTACCCACTGTGGGCATCAGATATAATTGCTGAGAAAGCTTACTGATATTTGCATATCATGATATTTGTGATAGATGTAAACAGACTATAGCAACAGAAAATCACTGGATATGTGTGGAGAATCAGCATCTTGAAGGAAGAAAAGAATTCCACGCAATCAAAATAAATGCCGGCCAAGTTACCAAAGATATGGACATAATGAGAAAAGAGATAGCAGAGCTCAAGGAAATGAAAAAGTTAGTTGAGGAGCTCTAAAACACAGTAGAATCCCTCAGTAATAGAGTTGACTAGGCTGAAGAAAGGATCTCTGAAACTGAAGACAAAGGTTTTGAAAGTTCCCAAACACTCAAAGAGGCAGGCAAATGGAGAGCAAAAACTGATCATTCACTGAGAAAGTTGTGGGATCACTCCAAAAGATCAAACATTCATCTAATAGGAATTCCCAAAGGAGAAGAGGATGGTCCTAAATGTACAGATGCTCTACTCCAAGAGATTTTCGAGGAGAATTTCCCAAGCACTGCAAGAGATACAGAACTTCAGATAGCAGACAGTTTCAGAACCCCAAGACTCAATCCAAATAAAGCATCTCCTAGACACATTGTGATTAACTTTGCCAAAGGTAAGACAAAGGAGAAAATTCTGCAAGCAGCCAGACATAAGAAAAGCATCACCTACAAAGGAAGAAATATCAGAATGACTACAGATCTCTCAGCGGAAATATTTCAAGCCAGAAGAAGATGGTCATCAACCTTCAGTCTCCTAAAACAAAACAACTTCCAGCCCAGGATCCTGTATCCAGCTAAACTGAGTTTCATTTGTGATGGAGAAATCAAATACTTTAATAACATTGACATGTTGAAGAAATTTGCCATAAGTAAACCAGCTCTCCAGAATATTCTCAGACCCATCATCTGCAATGACCGCAGAATGCTCTACCTCCAATGTAAACTCACCCAGAAAGTTTTGAACAAAACCCAACTTCCACAGTGGTAAAAGGATTAAAAATGTCCACTGGACGTCCAAAAATCATGATGCTGAAAACACACCCAGGCTTATCAATTCTCTCAATTAATATGAATAGTTTCAATTGTCCTCTAAAGAGGCACAGGCTGGCTGACTGGATACATAAACTCAGACCAGATATCTGTTGTATACAAGAATCTCGCCTTACCTTAAAGGATAAAAACAGACTTAGGGTAAAGGGATGGACTTGTATAATGCAGGCAAATGGAGACCAGGAAAAAGCAGGGGTTGCAATTTTAGTAGCAGATACCATCAGCTTTAAACTAACAAAAATAAAGAAAGATAAGGAAGGTCACTACATATTTGTCAAGGGAAACACCCAACATGAAGAAATTTTGATAATTAACATTTATGTACCCTACCAGAATGCTCCTCAATTCATAAAGCAGACCCTAATGAGTATGCACAATTTGATCTTTCTGCACTATAAAAGTTGGAGATTTTAACACCCCTTTGACAGTGTTGGATAGATCCTCCAAAAAGAAACTGAACAAAGAAATATTAGACTTAAACCTGACCCTAGAACAAATGGACTTTACAGATTTCTACAGAACATTTCACCCTAATAAAACTGAATATACATTCTTCTTATCAGCCCACTGGTCATCCCCCAAAATAGATCATATCCTAGGACACAAGTCTAACCTCAGCAAAATTTAAAAGTATAGAAATTATTCCTTGTATCTTTTCAGACCACCATGGAATAAAAGTTAAACTCAATAGCAACAGGAGTCTTCATACTCAAACAAAGTTGTGGAAACTAAATAATCTTAGGCTGAATGTTAGCTGGGTCAAAGACCAGAATAAGAAGGAAATCACCAAATTTTTAGAACAAAATGATAGCAAAACCACAAATTATCAAAACCTGTGGGATACTGCAAAGGCAGTCCTAAGAGGGAAATTTATAGCATTGGAAGCCTTCATCAGGAAAACAGAAAAAGAGGAAGCCAACAACTTAATGGATCATCTCAAGCAGATGGAAAAGGAAGAACAGTGCAAACCCAAACCCAGCAGAAGAAAATAAATAACCAAAATTAGGGCAGAATTAAATGAAATTGAAAACAAAAGAATCATTCAGAAGATCAGCAAAACAAAAAGTTGGTTTTTTGAAGATTAACAAAATTCATACTTTGGCCAACCTAACCAGAAACAGAAGAATAAAATCTCTAATATTGTCTATCAGAAATGATAAAGGAGAAGTAACATCAGACACTTCAGCAATTCAAAAAAATCCTCCATGATTACTACAAAAATCCCTATTCCCAGAAATATGAAAATCTGAAGGAAATGGACCAATGCCTGGAAGCACACCACCTTCCTAGACTCAGTCTGAAAGAATTAGAAAACCTTGAATAGACCTATGTCAACCACTGAAATAGCATCAATAATACAAAATCTCCCTAAAAAGAAAAGTCCAGGACCAGATGGCTTCACATCTGAATTCTATCAAACCTTTCAAGTAGTACTAGTACCTATATTATACAACATTTTCCAAAGCATAGAAAAAGAAGGAATACTTCTCAACACATTCTATGAAGCAAACATCACCCCGATACCCAAACCAGGAAAGGATCCAACAAAGAAAGAAAATTATAGACCTATATCATTAATGAATATGGATGCAGAAGTATTCAGTAAGAATACTTAGCAAACTGAATTCAACAACACATAAAAAAAATTACACACCATGATCAAGTTGGTTTTATTCCAGGATTATAGGTTTGGTTCAACATATGCAAATCTATAAATATAATATATCACATCAATAAAATAAAAAACAAAGACCATATGATTGTCTCAATTTGCACAGAAAAAGCCTTTGATAGTATCCAACATCCTTTCATGATCAGAATTCTTAAGAAAATAGGCATAGAAGGGACATGTCTTAAAGTAATAGAGGCCATCTACAGCAAACCCACAGCCAATATCATATTGAGTGTAAAATTGAAAACATTTCCACTCAGATCAGAAACAAGACAAGGATGCCTACTGTCTCCACTGCATAGTAATGGAAGTCTTAGGCATTACAATCAGGCAAGAGAAGGTGATCAAAGGTATCCAAATAGGGTCACCTATAGCTGTAAAATCCCAGGGACTCAACCTCAAAACTCTTAGAAGTTATCAAGGAATACAGCGGTGTCTCAGGATACAAAATCAATATTTACAAATTAGTAGCTTTTATATATGCCAACAATAGGCAAGCTGAAAAAACAATCAAGGACTCTATTTCTTTTACAATAATACCAAAGAAGATGTAATATGTAGGAATTTACCTAAAAAAGAACATGAAAGACCTCTATAAGGAGAACTATGAAACTCTGAGAAAAGAAATACCTGAAGATGTTAACAAATGGAAAAACATACCATGCTCATGGCTGGGAAGAATCAACATTGTTAAAATGTCCATACCACCAAAGCAATCTACAGATTTAATGGAATCCCTATTAAAGCACCATTGTCATACTTTAAAGAACTTGAAAGAATAGTACTTCATTTTATATGGAATCAGAATAAACCTCAAATAGCAAATACATTACTCAGAAATAAGAACAAATCAGGAGGTATCACTTTATCAGACTTCAGGCTATACAATAAATCTATAGTGATCAAAACAGCATGGTACTGGCACAAAAACAGAGCAGTAGATTTATGGAACAGAATAGTGAACCAGGAGATGAATGAACCCCACTACTTATTGCCATTTGATCTTTGACAAGCCTATCAAAAATAGTCAGTGGGGGAAAGACTCGCTATTTAATAAATGGTTCTGGGTGAACTGGATGGCAACCTGTGGAAGACTGAAACTGGACCTCCACCTTCACCATTAACTAAAATTTATTGTCACTGGATAAAAGATTTAAACTTAAGACATGAAACTATAAAAATACTAGAAGAGACTGCAGGGAAAACACTTGAAGAAATTGGCCTAGGAGAATATATTATGAGGAGGACTCCCCGGGCAATTGAAGCAACACCAAAAATACATTACTGGGATCTGATCAAACTAAAATGCTTTTACATAGCCAAGAGCACAGTAAGTAAAGCAAACAGACAACCTTCAGAATGGGAGAAGATTTTTGCAGGTTATGCTTCTGACAAAGGTCTGATAACTAGAGAACTCAAACTAATTACTAAGAAAAGAATAAATAACCCCATTTCTATGTGGGCAAGAGACTTGAACAGAAACTTCTCTGATGAAGACTGGCACATGGCCTACAAACACACACAAAAATGCTCATCATCCTTAATCATCAGAGAAATGCAAATCAAAACCACTTTGAGATATCATCTAACTCCAGTAAGATAAGCCCACATCACAAAATCCCCAAACTACAGATGTTGGCAAAGATGTGGAAAGAAGGGAATGCTTCTACACTGCTGGTGGGAATGCAAGCTAATACAACCTTTTTGGAAAGAAGTTTGGAGAACACTCAAGGAACTAAAAGTAGACCTACTGTTCGATCCTGCAATTCCTCTACTAGCTATATACCCAGATGATCAAAAATTATTTTACAACAAAGACATTTGCACCAGAATGTTTAATGCAGCCCAATTCATAATAGCCAAGACATGGAAATAGCCCAAGTGCCCAACCCATGAATGGATTAACATATGGTGGTATATGTACACCATGGAATACTATGCAGCCATAAAAAGGAGACTTCACATCTTTTATGTTTACCTGTATGGAGCTGGAACATATTCTTCTTAGTAAAGTATCTCAAGAATGGGAAAAAAAGGTATCCAATGTACTCAATACTACTATGAATTCAATATATAACCACATACAAACTCATAAGAATGGCAAAACATAACTATAGTCCAGAAAGTAGAAGGGAAGAGGAGAGAGAGGGGAAGGGAGGGGGGATATGGGAGGAGGGAGGGTATTCAGGGAGGAAACCTCACCTAATGTGTATGATGCAAGGATACATTTCAAAACTATTAAGAAATGAGTATAAATGTGATGGATGTGTTACTTAGTTCACAATGTAAGCATTTCACATTGTATATTGAAGTAGTATCCTAAACCCCATAAATGCGTCAATGTACAAGGTTATGATTTAATAAAAAACAATTAAAAAAGAAAAAAAGAAAACTAAAAAAATGAAATAAAATGGGATTGATTAGATATTAAAAAAATAAATAAATAAAAAATAAATGCCTACCCCCATGTATAATAGAGTTAATTTAGGAAACAAGAGATAAAACTTTAAAAGTAGCATGACCATTCTCAGAAATATTCAAGCAGATATTCCTTCAATAAAGAAAGAGCAGATTTTTTGCAAGGGGCAATTAAGTAAGAAAGAAATATATTTTATAAATTCAAATAATTTAAGGCTGGGTGTAATGGCTCACATTTCTGTAATCCTAGCACTTTGAGAGGCCCAGGTGGGTAGATGGCTTGAGTTCAGGTGTTCGAGCCCAGCCTGAGCAAGAGCAAGACCCTATCTCTAAAAAAACAAAGAAACAAATAGCCAGGCATGTAGTGGGTGCTTATAATTCCAACTATTCGGGAGGCTGAGGCAAGAGGATTGCTTGAGCTCAAGAGTTTGAGGTTGCTGTGAGCTATGATGCCATGGCATTGTACTGAGGGTGACAAAATGTGACTCCTCCTTCAAAAAAACAATTCAAAAATTTAAATGGAAGCACATGGTGGTTTATCCATACAATGAAATATTACTGAGCAATGAAAAGGAAAAACATTGTGGCTATATGCAATAGAATGGATGAATCTCAAATGCATTAAAGAAACTAGGTGCTATTATGGTTTCATTCATATTAAACTCTAAAATAGGTGGGATTAATCTGTGATGACAGAAATCACTAGTGATTGCTGGGGAAAGGTTGCGAATTCATCAGAAAGAGGTGAGAGGAACTTTCTAAGAGATGGAAATGTTTTATATCTTGATGCAGTGGCTGTATGGGTTACATGTATACATTCATTACAATTGAACTGTACACTTAAAGTATTTTAATGTATGAATATTATACAGCAATTTAAAAAGGGATGCAAAAACCAACATGAATGAACTTCCCTTTCAAAAACGGCAAACAAAAACACCTTAATGACCACTCTGACTTGTATTTAAAAGCTGAAAATTGAATCCATGAATTAGAAGGAAGAGTGATGGAACAATACTTGTACGATAGGAATTTTATGAGGAGAGATGAATGAATAGGAGGGGGGAAAGACAATGAAATGAATAGGAGGGGGAAAAGATAATGAAAATATATATCAAAAGACAAATGAAATGAATAGGAGGGGGAAAAGACAATGAAAATATATATCAAATTATTTTCTGAGTGCAGAGAAAGGGGACATTTGATGCCAAGTAGGACTTTTTTAAACTAGACCTGGTCTAATAAAATTTCTCAATTCCAAGGTCAAAGAGAAAAATTTATAACCTTCAAGACAAATAAAAGAACCCCAAACAATTATCTTTATAACAAATAGAATCACACCTCTTACCTACACATCAAATGCTAGAAGGCTATGAAACAATGTTCCCAGGGCCACAGGAAGAAAGAATTGTGAGGGGAGTGTTCCATATCTACTCAGCTTGTCTATCATGAGTGAGGAAGATATGGTCAGTATCCTATCCGCAACATTTATCCTGTGCTGGAAATACACTTAAAAAACTCAAGGAAGGAACACACTATTCTCAGTAAAGCATCACAAGAATGGAGAAGCATGAATTCCATGTACTCAAGTTTGAGATGAGGACTATTAGTGACAATTATTGACACGGTGGGGCTGGGGGAAGGGGAGAGCAGACAGAGAAAGAATGAGGGAGGGGTGAGGAAACGAAGAGCAGAAAGAGAGAAGGAACGAGGGGGGGTGGGGTCTTGGTGTGTGCCACACCTTTTGGGGGCAAAACACAATTGTAAGAGGGACATTACCCAATAAATGCAATCAGTGTAACATGGTTTCTTGTACCCTCAATGAATCCCCAACAATAAAAAATAAATAAATAAATAAAAATAAAAAAACTAAAGGAAGCAGTTAAAAATTCATGAATGTAAATAATTCAGAAGACAAGAAACAGTGATAAGAAATGATAATATAGTTATTTAGCACATTTTTAAATTTCCTTAAAATAGAAGAGCTATAATGTAAAAATTAATAGCATAAGCCCAAACATTTAGATTATTTCCAGAGAATGCAGCCACAGGGCGCCATCTTGGAAACAGAGAGACCAGCCCCTTCCCAAACACCAGCCCTTTTGGTACCTTGATCTTGAACTTCTTAGCCTCCAAATCTACAAGAAGTAAATTTCTGTTGCTTAAAATTGTGCAGTCTGTGGTATTTTGTTATAGCAATGCCAAAGGATTGAGACACCTACCCAAATCTTCCAGCACCTGGATCTTAGGCACCGAACTTTCACAACTGTGAGAAATATATTTCTGTAGTTGAATCCACATAGTCTGTGCCACATACTGGCAGAGGCATCTAATTCTTAGGGAGATGGTGGTGGAGGGTTGGTATCTGGTTTTGAATATCATTATTGAACAAGTGGCTGTGGCATTTTTGCTGAGACAGCCTCCGTGATGCCCTTGGGCACTGTTTCTAGTGTGTGGTTCCAGAGCTTGGATTTCCAGCCCTGCCAGAGACCCTTGAGCTACCTAACATCCTTTAATAAATTCCTTTTCTGTTTAAACACTACTGTTCTTTGCAACTCATAATCCCAATCAATAGAGTAATTTTCAGTAGAAGGGAGAATTGCAGAAAGCCTAACTATAGTGACTTAACTGTGAGAAAACTTGCACTATGCTCCAGGCAGCCTCCGCTTGGGCACGGCAGGTGGGTACTTATTTTCATGGAGAACTCAAGCTCCTTTCTTACATGCTGTGCTGAACTTGGTGTGTAACTCTAAGAGTCACCTCCTGTATCATCTGCCTCGGGGAGGGGGGAGTGGAGGGGAGGGTCGGCAAACTGAAGATTTAGAGAGTGGCTTGCAGGTCATGGGTCTTGACAGTGGTTAACAGTTGCCAAGTGGAGGTTTTTCCAGGTTCTTGGCGATGATTAGGGGAGAAGAATTGGGGGCTGCACCATGTAAGCCAAGTGTCACCTTTTTTTTTTTTTTTATTAATTGAAAGGAAAGTATACTCTTAAAAGAGATGGAGAGAGGAGAGAGAAAACACAGACGGGCTTGAAAAGAGCAGCTGCACTGGGACAAAGTGGCTTTTGGCCTTTTAAAGTCTAATTAATTAAGGGGAGGAATATTCACGACTAAGGAGTTGGCTTTTACTAAGCATTTGGATAATAATTCCTAGAACTGGATTCCCTCTCATTTTCATACTTTGTATGGTAGTCTCAGGACCATCGGGTGATATCAAGTGCAGAGAAAGTTTTAAAACACACTATAAATGATATTTATATAGTTTTTTTTTTTTTTTTTTTTTTGCAGTTTTGACCAGGGCTGGGTTTGAACCCGCCACCTCTGACATATAGGGCTGGCACCCTACCCCTTTGAGCCACAGGCACTGCCCTTATAGATGATATTTAATTAGCTAAAGTTCATGTGACAGAGACAACCAACAAGCTAGTTGAAGCAGATTCTTGCCTGTGATTGTTTACCCTAACACCTGCACCCAATCTGCCAGCCCCAGCACCCAGTCTCAGCCCTGTCTCCTGGCCTCTTGCTCTAATGCAGCTACTCAACTCCCACCACCATAGCACAAAGGCAGCCTCAGACATGTGCATACAAATGGGCATAGCTGTGTTCCAGAAAAACTTTATCTCAAAAACAGGGGCAGCAAGTGGAACTTGCCCCACAGGCCACAGTTTGGCATTCCCTATTCTATATTTATGCTCTGGGAATGGGAAGAAAGGGACCAGGGCTGTGCCATATGACTACTCCAAGCCACAAAGGCAGTTGGAAGGCTAAGCATCTATTAGCATTTACAACCACCATAGCAGGGCTTCCCAAACATTTTCATGCCATGTTACACATAGACAATGTTAACATTTATAGAGCATATAGGGTACATGGTTGCTGCTACTCACAGCCAGACCAACTGGCCAAGGTGCAAGGGTTGGCTCAAGTCCCCCCCCCCACCCCACCCCACCCCCCACCTGGTTCAAGGGTGGAAGGGAGTGATTTCTTAGTCACCCTGTGTACCATCTGCAGACACTGATTGGAAAGCTCTGCCCTGGAGTAACATAGACAAGGAAGAAGGCTGGAGGACAGAACAACTTCTCTCAGCGTGTGCACAGACTTGGGGGCTGTATCTTTAATATCCATGTAGAATGAAAACTCCCAGCCACCACGGAAAATCTGGTTTTAATCAAATTCATATTCTCAACTTGGATTGCAAAACTCTTCATAAATAGAGCATTCTTAAAATGTTTTTTAACATAGTGTGACACTTTTATTTTGGTATGTCCCGGGAAGTAGGAGTTGACACCTCAAATTGTAGTTTCTCCACCAAAACTGAGGGCTTCCTTTTCCATCCTGTGAGTGTCTGTGACAGGGTGACAAGACACCCAGGCACTGGCCAAAACCACAAAGCTCCATATTATTGGATGAGTGTGAATATTATTTAAAATGGTTGTAAACCTTCAAAGCCTTCTTTCTGCGTAGGCCCAGCTCCTATTTTCCCTCGGCCTTCTGGGCTCCCTGGCTGGTGTGCTCAAACCCACATTCTATTTCTACTTTGGGTTTACTCTTTGTGGCTAAGACTGAGACACATGTGGTGTGCTTGTTCCTTAGGGTGGCAGGGATCCTGTCTTCCGGGTCTTCATTATCCCCTCTTAGTCTATTGGGGTGGTATGTCCAAAGGGAGACTAAATAGAAGTTTAAAAGAATAGGTGTTTTGTGGAGTTCTCAGCAATATAAAAGACAAATTATTAACATATAAAACGATATGGATGGATGTCACAGATTATGCTACACTAGGTGCATAAAGCCTGCATACTACTTGCCTGTCTCATGCTACACAGAGGGCACACTGTGATTCGTTAATATGAAGAGCTAGGACAGGAAAAAGCAATCCAAGTTGGAAAAAAAGCAATCCAAGTTGAAAAAGAATCTGAACTGTGGCTTCCTCCAAGGAGTGTGTGGATTACTGGAAAGAGATCCAAGGAAGCTTTCTTGGAGAAGGAACATGTTCTATTTTGCATAAGGTGTGGGTTGCAAGGTGTATCCATTTGTCAGAACTGTGCTGCTAAGCTAAGTGTGCACTTGAGGGCATGCGCATTTTACCGTAGTAATTGAGCGAGGGGAATGGGTGGAGACATGAAGGTGAAACAAGATGGAACTTGGAACATGAGGCTCACTATCTTTATTCTGTTTATTTTATATGTTTGAAATTTCTAAAAATAATTTTTTTTAAAAAAAGTATTTTCTCCCTTCTCCTTCATGCCAACTGGGTCTTTCCTTTGCATCTCCTCTCAGAGGCTCTTCTCTTGAGAAAGATGTGGGTCGGCCACCCTCTGTGGCACCAGAGCCTAGTATTGTAACCCTGAGCATCTTGGTCACCAGGCAGGAGGCCCATGTGTGGGCTCTGCACTGGGAACCTTATCATTGCAACCTATAATCTGTGGCCTCCTAAAAACATAGAGGGCCACTCTCCTTGTGTGCCCAGACCCTAGCAGAGTGGGTACCTGTGCCCTGCTCAGAGCGGGTGCTCACCACACGTTTGGTGAGGGAAGAAATGAATTATGGACTTTGCAGGAGAGGGAAACTGATAAATGAGCATTGCAATAGCCTGCAAAGTGTTTTTTAAAAATAAGTGTCTTGTAGGAAGGACCCAATTGCTAAATAGACTGAACTTCAAAGACTCCTTTGTCACCTGTCTGCATTTCTTGATGGATTTCTTTTTAGTAGTGAAGTTTCCAGATCAGTCACAAAATACGATGACCTACTTGGAATGACAATGTGTCACATCATCTCTAAGGTAAAAATGCATTCTGAGCTCCAATTCTGGAAAATCAGTCTTCCATCAAAAGCTGCTAATGTGCACATATTAAGTAGTCTGTGTTTACTGAGAGGCAATGACTTTAAGCAAGGAGAGACAAGAGAGCTTCCTGAAGCCTCTCCTATCTTAGCCAGGGTGGATATTCTGTCTCACGGACCCTCAGAACCCCGCACTTCCATCACTAAGGGAAGCTGCAGAATTTCTATTCAGAAGAGTGCTCAGAGACCTTGTCTAGAAGTATTTGTTTCTCCTTAGATTGCAGGTATATTTGGAATTGCTTAGAGGGGGTGGCAGAGGCCCCCCAGGAGGTGTCACACCTCCTATGTAGCTGTCATTATAACTTTTGAAAATATCCTTCTTCCCCAGTAAAATGCCAGCCTGCCAAGGGCAAGCTCTGTGCCTGTTTGCCACAGCAGTAAACTCTGGCACCCAGTCAGCACTCAGCCACTGGTGTTGGATGGTGATGTGTGGGCACATGTAGGGTCTTCAGGTGCTTCAGGGCCCCCAGCAGAACATCCCTGATCATGGTAGGGTGGGCTGAGTTGGGCTTCAGGCAGGTGGCTACACAGGTGCCTCTCACAGGCATTAAAGGAAAGCTGTCTGGATGGTGGAGGAACGTTTACCACGTACTGTGCTCTGGAGGTTTGAGGTACTTATCTCACTTTATCCTCACAAACCACACAATGAGAATTATCTAAGCCCCTCACTTTACAGACAGGGAAACACAGGCCTGGAACAGGGTTCTGCCTGGAGATAATAAAGTACACTAACTCACTTAAGATACCTAATCTTTAGCATCGAAAAGTAACTAAATTACTCCTGTCCCCATGCTCAGGTACTATTACATTGTAGCTACTGCTGTTCAAACCAGAAAGTCCCATCCCGTAGTCAGCCAGTCTGTGTAAGGCAAATTCTCAGCGTGCCTCCCGGGCTCAGCATGCAGGCTTCAGGGCGGGTGCCTCCCTTACATACATTCAGGGTGACCCAGTGAACTAGCTTCACAATGCTGCTGTAACAAACAAGGCCCAAACCAGTTGGCTGAAAACCACACATTATTTTCTTTCAGTACTAGAGGCCAAAAGTTGGAAGTCAGTTTCACTCAGCTAGAATCTGGGTGTCAACAGGCTTTCTTCCAGAAGATCTAGGGGGTATTCCATCTCCTTGACTTTTCCAGCTTTTAGAATCCACTGATTTCCTCAGCTACTGACCCCTTCCTCTCACTCCTCCTACCTCTGGCTTCCCACACCGTCTTCCACTTCTGTTGTCCAATCTCCCTCTGCTTCCCTCTTGAAAGGGTCCTCATGATTATTAGGGCCCATTAGATAATCTCTCTATCTCAAGATCTGCACTTAATAACATCTGCAAAGTCCTTTTTGCTATAGGCAACGGGCATATCAGGGAACCGGTCACATTCAGCCTCTCCAAGTGGGCCACTGGGCTCCAACAAGCAAGGGAAATGATGCACCTGGGAACGCGAACCTCAACATTTCACTTGTGAAAAGATAGAAGAGAGAACTCGTCCCACTCACTGCACTTGAATCAACCCACGACTTTTATTTTTCCTATTTCCCCTCCTGTCCCTGGATAAACACAGATATAACTTTAAATAATTGCCGTGATGGAATTAATAATTTTCTGTCCTGCTTTTTTCACTTGATACGTACATATAATCTGTATTTTTTTAGCTGTTCATAATTGCAGCTGAGAACTTAGGTTAAATTATTCTTTAATGAAAAATAGGGCAGGGCTTCTTTGAAACACCGGGGGCTTTCTGAGATTAGGAGGCACCCCAAAGCCAGGCCTTCTTTTCTGCCCATGACTGTTCTCCCAACCTTGGGCCTTGCTGCTGAGTTGATTTAAGATGCTTTCAATGGAAAGCCTTAGGATTTGTCATTTGGATCTCCTTGTTTTTTGCTGTAGAAAAAAAGCCATGTAGGAGCCACATGGATGGTAGAGAAAACAAGAAAAGAAATATATTCAAGGACACACTCCATAGACTCTAGCCTTGTGTCTCCTTCATTCCAAATGCCAAATTCATTTCCTAACTCGTCCAAGCCCAGGAGCTGTGCTATCAGAGGACTCTGGTGTTGGCCGATGTTTAGTCCTTGCTGAAATGACAGCTGTGTATGCCTTTTCCGCAAAGAAGGAAAAGATGACCTACATGAACCGCGGTCTGAAACTTTATTGAATTCCAGCATCCAAAGGCTAGTCTGACAAGCCTTTTCCCCTTTTGTATCCTACAAAGGTAAGGCTGGAGCGAATTTTACAGAGAGAGAGAGCGAGAAACCAGTCCTTGGGCCTGTGTTTTCAGTAATTAGCTCAATGTGCTAATGAGAGTCTTCAGGGAGAACGGCATTAATTAATGGGTGAATTTCACTTTAATAAATGTATAGGCAATTTTCTAAATGCAGATGGCAGAGCCCGCCCTGATGGCTCTACCTAGAGCCACTCAATATGGTAAGTGTCAGAGGAAAGTGGTTAATTTGTAAAATGCTTCATGATCCTGATTAGAAGGGAAATAATGCTGATGTTTGCTTTCCAATGTATTATTCATCTCCCCACAGTCCAAGAACGCTCACGTTCTTCCCCACCTCCACAGCGTCCCAAGCTCTCTGTGGCTCCTATTGTCCTGAAATGGGAAAATCTCTCCCTTGCTGGGTTTTCTCTCCTGGTTTCCACGCCAAAGCAGCCCAGGTGCCTTATCTTCTATCTCAGAGGAGCCAGAAAGGGCCGGAATGTGATCTGGGCAAAATTAATGACCATATGTAAAAGAAAATGCCTTCTGGGAAATGGAGTAGCTGAAGATTATTGTTTCTTTAAGAAATAATTTACCAGTAGTGGGTTATAGACCTTTAAAAACACCGGGAATGGCAGGGAACTAAGAGAAGTCCTCCCTTCTTAGAACTAACCCTCTGGGTCAGCTGTACCTTCCTATTTCAGAATCAGACAAAAGGAAGAGGAAGTGGGACCCCAGAGGCACGTTCCCAGGCCTTTCTGACTGACTCTCCTCAGACTAATGGAGCACTTGCCTGGGCACAGCTGTAGGGAAGTCATACTATAACACGATTAAACTACTCCGGATAGATAAAAGTTCAAATTCATTAACACCTTTATCTTGACAATAAAATCATAATTTAACACATCTTCTACTAGCTTGACCCAAACTAATGGGAAAATCCAGTTAAATGGCAATGCCTTAGCCAGTGACTCAGTGTCTGGAAAATGAAAGTGGAAAAGCACTCTATGATTGTTGCTTTGGCTTAAGGGAAAGGGGGTAAAGAGCTAGCTCACCTGTCCCTTCAGACTCCATCTTCATAGGGTGTCTGACACACTTGCCACTCCCAGTTACCATCACACATCTCAGAAATCTGTGTTGATTTTCAGGATTTGGGTCTGAGCAACCACACAAGTCTCAGAATGGATCTCAACCAGCTCATAATGGTATGGCATCTGAAGGGAGGTTAACTATCACACTCGAGGGATACTTTTATATACGGGAGATAAATCCTTTCCCCCTCAACCTGTACGGACCAAGTCAGTCAGATGAAATAACTGACAAATGGATTGAGCCCAGCACAAAAATCTATAACCACAGAAACCATTTAGCCTTGAAATGACAGACTCTTTTTTTTTTGAGACAGAATCACACTTTGTCACCCTCAGTAGAGTGCCATGGTGGCATAGCTCACAGCAATCTCAAGTTCTTGGGCTCAAGCAATCTCTTGCCCCAGCCTCCCAAGTGCCTGGGACTGTAGGCGCCCACGACAATACCTGGCTATTTTTAAAAAGGCGGGTCTCGCTCTTGTTCAGGCTCGTCTTGAACCATGTGCTCAGGCAATCCACCTGCCTCGGCCTCCCAGCGTGAAAGATTATAGGTATAAGGCCCCACACCCGGTTCACAGATTTTTTTTAAAGAACCTGAATGGAATTTGGGATTATCAAGTGTTCATCGCCCAAATAAGAAAACCCAGGCCTACGAGAGTTGGGATTCTTGCCCAAAGCCAGGTGGATACTATAGAATGATGCCCAGATCCAGCTCCCAGCCTGCCATGGAAAGCCCCAGGTCTGCATGACCTGAGAAGGAGTGGACATCTGCCCACAGATGTTATTTTTCTTGACAGGCCTCGTGTGCACACTTCTGGGACGATAAATGCAATGGCACCAATGCCCTGGGCTTGGCTGGATTCTAGTCTTTGGAGTAAGTAGGCGGCTAAATTTAGACAAGTGGCACAGACTCAGCAAAGTGAAAAAACCAGCATCACCACGCCAAGACGCAGAGCAGCTTCACCAGATGCGATCTGAGTGTCTGCCGGAGACTTCCTCCTAAACCACGGGCCCTGGAAGGTGGGAGACAGAGAACCGCGCCTCATAGCATCCTCTTAGCTGAGAGGGAAATGTGTGGCTAAATCTAGTCCATGAAATCGGTTACACATATTGAGAGTTGGACAATTTAAAAACAGTATTTAGAAAAATCTTGCTAAGAATGAGAAGAAATAATGCATGAATGGCGGGAGCAGAGGGGCCGCTCCTCACTTTAGCCAGACCCTACTCAGAGGCTCCAACTGGAACTGGGGTTCACGGATTTGCATTTGTAATGCTGACCCTGAAGATCGACGGAACTTTCTGCACAGTTAAGAGACAGCAAGGACCCACTGACTATTAGTGTCATGTGGTTTATATTGAAGACTCCACTGGCCACACGAGCATTGACAAGGAGATCACTTACTGATCCCCTCCTGTAGCAATGTTTGAAACTACCAGGAGAAATGCCCACAACTCTGTTGGTGTGCTCAACTGACGATTTTCATCTCTTGGTTAATGCATTCATTTATTCCACAAAGCTGTAACTGACTTGCTTCTTTGTTCCAGGCACTTGTGAGCTAGGGACAAAATAATGAGGACAGTGCATGCAGTTCTTGTCACCAAGGAGCATCCAGTCCAGTGTGAGAGCGAGTAAGATAATAACCCACAGCAAATGGATTGGGTGACGAGTGTCCCCTTTGCCTTGTCTAGCCAATGCATCCGGTGTGGTGGGTCTTCCACGCTAATGGGGTAGGAAAAGCCAGGACCAGACCCCACTCAGCGGCAGGCTGTAGACAGTAGAGCTGTTACAAGTATGATTTCTGCAGTCAGACTGCCCAGCTAACTGTCTTGCCCCTGTCCCTTCTCCAGTTTTGTGACTTTGAGCAAGTAACTTAGCATGTCCAGATCTGTCTCCTCTGTTGCAAATTTGGGTGCAGTGTCCAGCCGGTGCCTGTCTGCCGCTTAAGTGTCAGCTTACCAAGAGCTCTTGGCCAGAACTTCAGTTTGTGGAAGGCAAGGCCCTTGCTGAACAGTAACACTAACACATTCAGCATAGGGGGCTGGGAGCCTGTCACGGGAAGACCTTCAAAAGGGAAGGGAACCTGGGTCAACAGGCTGCAGTCCAGGAGATGTGGCCCTCAGCCCTCGGGCTGACCCAGAGCTTGGCTTTGCATTTCCTGAGGCATCAAGATGGGGGCTACAGGGGAATGGGTAGGAAGACAGACCTGTGTCCACCGCCACGACAGGTTCTGAGGTCCGGAGCTTTGACTATGTATTCCTTCTTCCTCACCTTTATGCAGAACAAGCTGGGTGGAGTTCACATCACTCTGATGCCCCCCTATTCAGAAGAAGTCTGGCCCAGATATTTTTCTGTCTCTGGTATTTTTTGATTTTCACTGGAAGCATAAGAGGTAGGATGCCTATCCTGTGCGTGTCTGTAGGAGAGTTTAAGTTCATAGTAAAACTGCAATTTGAGCCCATTAGGGAGAGACTGGGCAGCTGCCACACACGGACAACAGTGCATTAGCCTATTTCCTTCCTGTAAAGAGCTGTAAAAGCTGGTGGGATATTTGCAGAATGAGGTTGTTGCAGCTGGTAATCAGCTTGGGCAGTGCCCCAAGGCCTGAAATCACCAGACCAGGTCAAAAGGGCTCTGCGCCGGCTCTGGGATGTGAACTTGGGACCTTCATATTGGCAGGGACCAGATCACCTCACTGCTTCCTGCGAGGTCTGCTGTGGCCCGAAGTCCTTCCGCGCCCCGACTTCTGTGTTGTGTTTACACCTACTGAGAATCCAGCTGGGGCAGGACCAAATGCCAGCACCCTCGCCTGAGCTGGAGGAGGGGAAAGTTAGGCAGCCTGGACAACAGGCGGTTCTTGAGTGGTGTCTGCAGAGCCATCTGCTCACAAATCCTATAAACGTAAACAGCACTACTGGGGTTAGAGTGTGAATATTTCTTAATGAATCATGCTCTGGTTTGTCAGGGACAATTCTTTCCCATTGGTGTCCACTTTAGGGAAATTCATCCCCTGCTGTGGACAGTCTCTTGAATAATTTGGTCCTAAAATAATGACCCAGAAGGAACCAATGGCCCAGCCTTGTTAGGGAGAGGTTGCTGTCCCTGGTGTGGTTTTGAACAACTCGGAAATCATTGACCTATACAATGGACCACAAAGGAGTTCTTCACACCTCCATGGTCCCTCTCCAAATTCAGGAGCGTTCCCAGCGTGGCAGCCCCCGGGGGCTCCAGGACACAGATAGTGCCGTCCACTTTGTGGTTATCCAGCCCACAGGAGCAGGTTCTGGGCACAGCTTTCCTCTGTGTGTTTGATTACCCTGTTTGGAGCCCCTTTAAATTAAGACAATCCATGCCAGCATGGAACCCTCATTGTTGCCCCTGGTCTGTTTACTCCCAACTCTCTTTAGGGAGAAAAGGCTGGAAACTGTGTCCTAATGGCCCAATTAGTCCTAATGCTGCTTGGTGTTGACTGTTTAGTTACCACCATATTGTGTACAGAACTAATTGTGGTGAAAGCAAATGAATGGTCAGGAAACAAACAGGCTACTAGAAAATAATTACTTGGAGTGTTTCTCTTTAGTACCTGTGCAGCAGATTTCATTATAGTCAACAGCCTCTAAGCTGCTCGAAATAGTGGTATTTGTCATTTTCATAGAAACTTGATAATGACATTAATTTATCTTAATGGCCTGTTCTATTGTTATAAATAGTAAAATTAGCTTAAATTGTCTTGCTTTTGCTGGTTTTGGATGGCTGCAGAGGGCCCACAGCAGCCGACGAGTAGATAATTTGGTGTGCTTGACAGATTTCCAATAATTTGTTATGTGGAACATGAGTAATGCTAGTACCATTAATGTTCATTTTCCTCTAAATTCATTACTGCCCTTTTCCCTTTTATCTTTTTTAATGTCTGGGCCATTTTTCTATATTTCAAGTGGAGCCACAGAGCCTATTCATATTCAGCTGGCTATTAACATTCTGCACATAGCGAACATCCTGTAGAAAAACAACTCTTAATGAAATGATGAGCCTGGTTGCTCCATCTGACAGAAGAGCAGGCAAAATGGGGTCTTACTGGTATCAGGGCCCGGGTATAATTAAGTCAAATGTAATTTTAAAGAAATTTAAATGTTTTCATTTTATGGCAAAGGTAAAACACACTCAAGGGAGAATCTAAGAAGGTGTAACTGCATTAATAACATTCATTTCTCCCTTTTCATATCACTCCTATTTCAACTTCGCATGGCATTTTAGCAAAGGTAATTATTCGGCGTTCTCTATGAATTTGATTCTAATTAATCCCTAAAAAATGTTATGATTAATTTTATTTCTGTAAGCAGATATGTTGGCATATTATCTGGAACAGATGCATGGAGTATTGATCGCTCAAAAAACTCCTAGAATTTAGTATAAGTACTTTCAGTTCCAAATTTTTGTCTTTTATTTCATCAGGAGCTGGGAGAGGCCACAAAGTCACTTGGTTCTGTCCTTCCCTGGCTTCTAAATGCATCTCGTCTCCTTTTCCTCACATTGTGATGTGAAGGTTAATGACAATGAGGAGCCTGATTAGAGCTGTTTATCATTTTAATGATGTACATGCTTTGGCTTATGACATGAAAAAATGTATGTAATCTTTATCATGTTTAAGGTTATCATGAACTTGAGCAGGTCATGTTTAAGAGAATAAATATCACAATTCATGGCCAGTCTCTCTTTACAATTTGAGCAGAATTGATATTGAAAGCTCAGTGTTTATAGACACACATTCTCAGACTGAGTGACATAACCCACCCCATCCCAGTCCCACCGCAGGTTAAAATGCTCATCTGGGATATAGTGAAAAACATAAGACTATTTGGTGAGAATTAAGTCTTTATATTATAAACTGCATCTTTCTAAAAAAGTGAACTTAACAAAACAGAAAAATTGGCTTTCTGAGGATGCTTTGTTCTCTAGAGAAGGAAGATGCTCCTTTCTGGAATTGTGTAGGGCTCTTCCCAGTATTGGTCCTACTGGGGAGTCCCCGAGAAGGGACAATCATTGATTTTTTTTTTTTAAGTAAACTCCAGACACATCTGTCAAACCAAAGTCTCTGAATGTCGACTTTCACACTGAAATAGCAAATCCACATTTAAAGAACTTTTCCTTTTCGTGAGACAAAATTATTTCTTTTTCCACTGATACAAACAGATTTTAAAAGCAGCCTGTTCAATAAAATCAGCCAAATGTACTCTTGAGTACGTGCCCGGGTGCTTCAAACCTCAGGGAGGGCTGAAGGATAATGTACTAATAATGTAATGTATCAGTGGGGCAATTCATAAAATATTTATCTTAAAGCAGAAAATGTGTCTGTCTGCCTTGTTCATTTATAAAATAATAGTTTAGGGGAATTAGGTACCCACTAAATCCCTTCGTCAATGTAGTTGGCTTCACCCAGAGTCCATTAGACCAGGTTATGTATCTGCTAAGGAAGACACAGCCTGTCAGTGGTACATAATGGATCGTGAAAGATAAATGGAATTAGGCAATTGAATAATTAGAGTAGTGCCACCAAGTGGCTCTAAGTAAAGGGCTGCCGGGATTTCCATTAGAAACCTTCATTTCAATGGTTAGAAATCCAACTGGAAAAATTTGGCTGAGGCTTAAAGTTAGTGCCAGGCAGGGAACCGAGGGAGAAGAATATCCCCAAGGAGGCACCCTGGTCCTCTTAGGCCAACGTTGGGTGACATAGGAGTCATGATTCTGGAGCGACAGAATCCCACCTCCATGCCCTATCTAAGTAAGTCTCCCAAGCACCAAAACACCAGATTTGATGGGATCAAACGTTTCTTGGCTGAGGAGATGGTATTATGCCTGATCTGCTCCTATCTTTAGGCCTGGAGCACAGACACTACACCGTGAATGGTGTGCCTCGCAAGGATTATGCAGGGCACAACCTACACAATGGTGCTCAGCCAGCCTTCCAGGGCTCATCCCCAACACCCAGCACAATGCCCGGCACACAGGAGTTTCTCAATAATATCTGATTAGGCAACAAATTCCTACGAGCTTTACTGAATTCAATGAGAAGCAAGAGGACAGACAGATAGCATATGAAGGTAACCCCACACTTGGCAGACGAGGTTAGAAGAATAGCTGCAGCTTTGTGCAGATGCTTTATGACAAGAGAAGGAAATCTTCGGGCCATTTGAAAGAGCCTAGATGAAATTTCTTCACGTAGTTTTTATTGAGCAGCTACAATGTGCCAGGCTGTGCTAAGTGCAGGGAATATAAAGAAGAAAACACAAGGATCCTGCTGTGGGGAGACTGGCATTTACTGGGGAAACATCATGCTGGAATAAAGAACTATTACCCTTTATTTGTCATGCAAGGGAGCATGAGGCAGGTGCCCCTCAGTCCGTAAGAAGGGCCCGAAGGGGTCCAAGCACACTTGTGTTCAGTAAAACCTATATCAACATTCCATAGGCTCCAGCTCTATTCTGAAAACTACTGCCGGAAGGAAATACAGAGAAAAGCAAAATCACCAGCCTCTGGCTTGGCCTCAGGTGGGTGACCTTGAGCAGGTCACCAAATGTCTTTAAGCCTCAGTTTCCTTCATAATAATGGGGTTAGTAACAGACAGATCACAGGTTCTGACATTTAAGTAACAGAATGTGTGAGCTCTACATACACACATTTTAGTCAATAGTCGTGGCCAACAGTATTTTTTGGAAAATTTTTGGACACATCCATGAAGCTTTCATTCACTGCATTACCACACACCACACACATCTGCATCCTCATGGGGGAGGAACCTCCTTTATAGAGGAGGATAGCATGACTTTAGAAGGCTCAGTAATTTTCTCTGATTCTGTGGTGATTGATAATATGAGTGGGACTCATATAGGGGCACAGGGCTCTTGGGGAACAGGTTTTACTTACCTACACGGGGAGGCGGGGGAAGGCCCTGGCACAACAGGCTGGAGGCCTGAGGGCTAACAAACTCCCAGGCAGTGAGAGGATGAGTCTCTGTGAAACTTTGCTGGTGGAGACACGCCAAGGGACAGATGCTCCCCAGGAGATGTTGCCGGGGGCCAGCACACCACAGTCCCTGACCTCAGGGAGCAAGCCTCAGGGCAGCTCACATGGCCCCATTGCGACCCGCATTTGCTTTATCGACTATTTTGCCCCGAGTGGCCCTTAATGCTTCCGCATCTCTTGAGGTCTTGTTCAACCCGGAGACTCTCGTGTCCCCTTATCTCCATCTTGCTCGTCCTGCCCCCGACCCCCCACCTGAGCCCAAGTCCTTGCACCACCAACCCCTTCCTGCTTTTTCCCCCTCTCTCCCACCATACCTTCTCCATCTCCTTCATGTCAGCTTAAAGAGATGCTCCGTCCATCCGAGCCTTGAAAGAAATTAATAACAATCTGTTAGTTCCTGAGCTGCAGTGAGAACTGGCAGTGTTCTGCCCCCCTCTCCCCCAGCGCCTTCTGTGCCCTGCTTGCAGGACCCTCAAAGCATACAGAAGACCTGGGCGCCAGCTGGGATCTCCGCCGCTGCCCACCCCTCGCCAGGCGGCACTGTGCTCCTCCTTCTCAGAGCTCCCTCCTCTGTGGGCCTTCCTGCCACACATCCGACATGCCCTGGCCTTCCACACATGCATGTGACCTTCACAGACTCTGCTGCTCCAGTGCCCACAAACATGGTTTCCCCTAGTACTCTGTCCTTTGACTTCAACGCTCCAGGCTGGTCACTGGCAATCTTGTCCAATTGATTGTCCTCTGCAAGCGGACATCTTCCAGGGTGATGAGCAGATCCCATGTCCATCTGTCCCACCTTCGTGGCACTGTCTTCCATCCCTTCTTGCTTCCTCCCTCCCTCTGGTCTGTCCTATGTCTGCTCCCATGCTTGGCATGGAAGAAAAACCCAGGGAGAATCCACCCGGGCTTTGGACCTCCGTGTTCCTTACTGTCTGCTGCCACCGCCTTCAGGATGTCCCTCCCATAAGGGCCTCAAAAATGACATGAAATCGCCCCAACACCCCATCCTGAAGCAATTCCTCTACTAGGAGTATACCCAAAAGACCAAAAATCACTTTGCAAAAAAGATATTTGCATCAGATTATTCATTGCAGCTCAATTTGCAATAGACAAGTCATGGAAGAAGCTGAAGTGCCCATTGACCCATGAATGGATTAATAAATTGTGGTATATGTATACTATAGAATACTATGCAGCCTTAAAAAATATGGAATGTTTACCTCCTTTATGCATACATTGAGGGTCCCATGTTTCATGGGTCGCATCCCTGCACGTTCCACATCTAATCCATCCCCAAGCTGCACCATTTTACATTCCCACCAACATTGCACAAGGGTTCCCATTATTCCATATCCTCACCAATATGCATTATTTTCTGGAAGGGATGCTAATAGAAGCCTCTCCGATGGGTGTACTTTTTTAGTCTGTTCTATTTACCGTGTAAGACCTCACTCAAACCTCTTCTCTCCTGCTAAAATTCCCCTAATTTCCCCAAGCAGAGTTAGTGTCCTGCATACCCCCAGACACACCTGCTTCCAATCTCATCACATTTTGTGAGGTTCTGTGCTCATTTGCTTATCTGTATCCTCCTCTTCGGAGTTTGAGTTCCTAAAAGATAGTCTCATTCAGTAAATGAGGGGTCCTCAGCATCTGAGACATGAACGTTGTTTTAGAAATGTTTGTTGAATGAATAAAAAGTGTTTTGTCACTCACATTTAACCTACTGTTTTGTTGATGTGCTAGTTTTAATTTTTTACCAAGGTGTAAAAGTGAACATATCAAGTGTGCAGCTCAGTGAATTTTTATATATGTTTCTATTTGTGTAACCATCATCAGATGAAGATGCAGAACATTTTCACCACCCTAAAAAATACCCCTGGGCCTCTTATCAGCCAAATACTTCCTCTGTCCCCTCCGAAGGTAATTCCTATTTTTATAAACCCTTGATAGCTGTGCCTTTTCCTGAATGTTATATAAATGGAATTATGTGAATAGAATGCTCTTTTGTTGCCAAAAGGTACAGTGGCTCATGCCTGTAAGTCTAGCACTCTGGAAGGCCAAGGCAGGAGGATCACTTGAGGCCAGGAGTTGGAGACCAGCCTGAGCAAGAGCAAGACCTTGTCTCCACAAAAAAAATAGCAAAATGAGCCCAAGTGATATTCGGCACATGTAGTCCCAGCTGAGGCGGGAGGATGCCTTGAGTTCAGGAGTTTGAGGTTGCAGTGAGCTGTGATGATGCCACTGCACTCCAGCTCAGGCAACAAAGCAAGACCCTGTCTCAAAATAATAATGATGATGATGATGGTGTTGGTAATAATTTTTAAAAATCATATAGCTAGAGTTGGAATTCTGGAAATAGGTCCCGAGGAAATGGAATTTATCAATACAATAAAACATATGCTATGCATTGAAAAATGTAGTACTCAAAGCAGCAAATAAGTGTTTAGGCTCGGCGCCTGTGGATCAACAGGCTAAGGTGCCAGCCCCGTACACCTGAGCTGGTGGGTTGGAATCCAGCCTGGGCCTGCCAAACAATGACGGCTGCAACCCCAAAATGGCTGGGCATTGTGGCGGGCGCCTGTAGCCCCAGATACTTGGGAGGCGGAGGCAGGAGACTCACTTGAGCCCAGGAATTGGTGGTTGCTGTGAGCTGTGATGCCACGGCACTCTACCCAGGGTGACAGCTTCAAGCTCTGTCTCAAAAAAAAAAAGTGTTTAATTATATAGATTTTAC
>CAUYON010157862.1:0-27376 GCA_963573935.1 Arctocebus calabarensis
TGGAATACTATGCAGCCTTAAAGAAAGATGGAGACTTTACCTCTTTCATGTTTACATGGATGGAGCTAGAACATATTCTTCTTAGCAAAGTATCTCAAGAATGGAAGAAAAAGTATCCAATGTACTCAGCCCTACTATGAAGCGAATTTATAGCTTTCATATGAAGGCTATAACCCAATTATAGCACAAGAATATGGGGAAAGAGGCAAGGGAGGGGAGGGGGTGATTGGGGTGGAGGGAAGGTAATTGGTGGGGTCACATCTATGGTGCATCTTAGAAGGGTACAGGCCAAACTTACTAAATGTAAAACACAAATGTCTTCATACAATAACAAAGAAAATGCCCTGAAAGCTATGTTAAACAGTTAGATGAAAATATTTCAGATTGTATATGAAATCAGCACATTGAACCCCTTGATTGCACTAATGTACGCAGCTATGATTTAAAAAAAAAAGTTATCTAATGAAAAAAATAAAATGAAAAAATAATAGAAAAATTGAGGCAAGAAGATCACTCAAGCCCGAGTTGGAGGTTGCTATGAGCTATGACACCACAGCACTCTACCCAGGGTGACAGCTTGAGACTCTGTCTCTCAAAAATAAATAAATAAATATTGTAAAACATCTTGTTTTTATTTCTTTTTCTATTTATGTTATTTGATTGATAGCACTCCCTAAAGTCTTTCAAATTTATATTACTCATTTGTTATACTGTCACAGCTACTACCTCATTTAGCAGGGACCAACTAAAGGCAATCTAAACCTTTGAGAGGTTCCTTAATGATTCTTAATCCTCTCATTTCTAATAAGGATTTATAAGGAGTTAGAGGAATATTTGAAATCAGAAAAGCTCAATTTTTAGATGAATTTTATAAAACATTTTCCTTCCTCCCTCCGTTTCTTCTTGCCTTCCTTCCTTTTTTGAGACAGA
Source organism: Arctocebus calabarensis (assembly GCA_963573935.1). Lineage (NCBI taxonomy): Eukaryota > Metazoa > Chordata > Mammalia > Primates > Lorisidae > Arctocebus > Arctocebus calabarensis. Next base: position 931 of record CAUYON010157862.1, read on the forward strand.
GTCTCATCTTACCAGACCCTCAGTAAGGTGCCTTGGTGTCACAGCTCACAGCAACCTCAAACTCTTGGGCTCAAGCGATTCTCTTGCCTCAGCCTCCCAAATAGCTGGGACTACAGGCGCCTACCACGATGCCTTTTTTTTTTTTTTTTTTTTTTTTAAGAGACGGGGTCTTGCTCTTGCTCAGGCTGGTCTTAAACCTGTGAACTCAGGGCAATCTGCTTGCCTTGGCCTCTCAGGGTGCTAGGATTACTGGTGTGAGCCACTGAGCCTGGTCAAATTTTATAAAACATTTTCTACTTACCTATCTTTAAAATGCCCCCCCCCATTCTCCCTTACTCCTGTCTTAGATTAAAATGAAATCACAAGTAATTACTTTTCTTGTGATATAGGAGTTTTATATGATAAAGAAAGGAACAGATATGATACCACTTTTATGAAAGCTATGTTGAATTCGACTGTAAAAACAATAATACCCTATTCGGCATAATAGATCTGTTATGCTGGTGCATTTCTGTGTGTGACAAAAATTATGTTATGCTCGGTCTGTAAGTATCTTTTATGTTGCCTCCTTTCAAATAAAAAATGATGACTGTGGGCTCGGCACCTGCAGCTCAGCAGCTAGGGCACCAGCCACATACATCGGAGCTGGCAGGTTTTGAACCCAGCCCAGACCTGCCAAACAATGACAACTACAACCAAAAAATAGCTGGGCATTGTGGAGGGTGGCTGTAGTCCCAGTGAGGCAAGAGAATCGCTTAAGCCCAAGAGTTTGAGGTTGCTGTGAGCTGTGACGCCAGAGCACTCTATCAAGGGTGATAGGAAGACTCTGTCTCAAAAAAAAAAAAACTGATGACTGTGACATGGGAGGTGGTAGTAGCTGTGGTTTTGTTGTTTTGGTGCCAATTTTGATAGTCCAGACTCAAACACTCAAGAGTACCTAATATAAATCTGATGATAGGAGAATCGTCCTCATTGAGACAAGGTAGGCATAGCAGACCTCATGTTTGTAGTTTAATAAAGTTCCTTTGCCACCATAGCTGTCATCAAGTAGAAATACTGAGTAAGACTGACCTTGTTATAGGGAAAGGCTATGAAACAAACATTTATGCATGACCCCCAAGAATAGTAATCACTAGCAAAAGAAACAGAAACATGACTGACTCCATGTATTTCTAATGGTCTTTAGTCATTAAACAGATGATACAGAATGGGCCCCTATAGCCATAAATGTCATGTTAAACATTGGCAAATTATAGAACGTTAGTGCTAATATAACAGGAATTTAATCCCTTCATTTTACAGGCAAGGAACATTAAAGTCCAGAAAAGCTAAAAGGCATGTATATCCAGCTGTGTAATCAATAAGTAAGAAACAGCAAATTAATGCACTAGTCTATCCATGCTTCTGCTCTCAACATTAATAATTTAATGAGGGATTTTTGCCTTGATCATAATTATCAATAAAAGTCAGTTTAAGGAATAAACTTCAATATGACAAAAGTATTAACCACTGAAGGCTTCACCAAGACAAGAAAACACACCACTACACCAAAAGCACAATACAGAAATTCATGAATAAGTGTCAATATTAGCCTATGATACAAGTTATACACACACACACACACACACACACACACACAATTTCTTCTGTATTTGTGATATATAGGAGAAATTATTTTGCTCTTTAAAATACTGATTGTCTAGAAAATGCAACCTTTCCCCTACAATCTGAGCTATTTCAACCACTAAACAGAGCAAAATTACAGTTATAAAGTAGTTTTTTTTTTTTTTTTTTAGGATTATTTATTTATTTATTTTGTTGTTGTTGCAGTTTGGCCAGGGCCGGCCTTGAACCCGCCACCCTTGGCATATGGGGCCAGCGCCTACTCCCTGAGCCACAGGCACCGCCCAAGTATTTTTTTTTTTCTTTCTTAAAGTCTCAAGCTTCAACTAAAACAATGAGCTGTAAAAGCATTCTTTTTTTTCCCTACAATGCTAAGCCAAAGGTCCATATAGCACTTCAAAAGCACAATGAAATCACACAAAAGATCCCTGTTGTTTGTTAATTTTCTATGCCAGCTCTTGGCATTTTTATGGTGCAATTCAAGTCTAATAACATTTTAAGTGCTTCATCTTTTGATTTTTTTTTTTCTCTGCACATCATTCCCAGGACACAAGAGAATGAGTGGAAGAAGATTACTAATTGAAAAAGAATAAAAATGGTAATTAAAATGCAAGGCTGAGGAAACAGTAATTAAAGAGAAAATTACCTGCTTTGCATGCTCTCCATCATCAAAGTCTTCTGGAAACTTCGGTGAAGTGGGCTAAAAGAATATTATATTCAAATCAGCAAGTGTTTGGCAGACTGCCACCGTCAAAGCATTTATTCAGCACAAGGAAATCAAATACAGGAATAAAAACTTGCTAACAAGGAAAGACTGAGGTGATACCTCCTTGAAAAGTGATGCTCATTCTTCCAAACGCATGCAGCCTGGGTTATAAAAAAGCACATTGCCTGAGGACAAAGTATTTGAGAATCGAATGGTTTCAGAGAAACATGAAGTAGCTGCATGAAACATATAGATGAAAAAAGGCAAAAAACTCCAACCCACCAATAGAGTAGGATAAGACCATTTAAAACTAAAACCTCTACCTCCCCTGCACTTCTCACCTTTCTGGTAAATAGGATCTTGATTATAACATTAATTTAACAGTTTAGATATTCTTTTTTTTTTTTTGGAAACAGAGTCTTACTACTTTGCCCTCAGCAGAGTGCTGTGGAGTTACAGCTCACAACAACCTCCAACTCCTGGGGTTAAGTGATTTGCTTGCCTCAGCCTCCCAAGTAGCTGGGACTACAGGCACCTGCCACGATGCCCAGTTATGTTTTGGTTGTAGCTGACACTGCTGTTTGGCAGGCCCGGGTTGGATTCAAACCCACCAGCTCTGGTGTATGTGGCTGGTGCCCTAGCCGCTGAGCTATAGGTGCTCAGCCCAGTTTAGATATTCTTGAAATGAGAGAACAAACATGAATTTTAAACTAAAGAAAAGGGACTTCATCAAGGGCATAACACCCTAGGAGCATGACAATGAAGACACGGTGAGAGCAACCACTTTATATACTTCCTATACTTTACAAACACAGCTGTCCACACTGTATTGGAAGTAAAATAATTCAATTGTTAATTCAACTGTTAGTCAAAGTATCCAGGGAAGCATTCCTAGATACAGTGTATATTATTTAGCCTAAAGAATATTCCTGCTTTCCTGTGTTCAGTAAGGAAGAGGAAGTCTCTAGATATCTTGCTCATGAATATTTGAATTGAAATCATCCTCACCCAAACCTCACTTTCCACTTTCATCTTAATGTCATTTTCTAATGGGCATCCTTGACCTCTCACACTGTAATGTTGGTCCCTTTAAGCTAGTAACAGAGTCAAGGATTAATCCCAAAAATACAAAAGGAATTTTATTGCAGGGGGGGGGGCGGGAATTCAAGTAGCTCATGTTTTTCTCAGACCCATTTTAACTTCTGGTCACAGCGGTTTTCTTTAGGCAATACTACGCCAGGTCCATCCAACAAGAATCTTTAATTTCTGGAACTAAATATCCACTATCCTTATAATGTAGTCACTATTGCTATAGCTGTGTTGATATCAAACAAAAATTTCTGGAGTCTTCCTTTGCTTCAAAATCAAGAGTAAATCTCTAAGAATAATTTTTAAAAAGTAACTATAACCTAGCTATTTCTCTAAGATTTCCAAAAATACAAAATTAAGATTTCTTTCCTTTTTTTTTTTTTTTTTTTTGAGACTGAGTCTCACTCTGTCACTGTGGATAGAGTATCATGGTGCCATAATAGCTCACAGCAACCTCAAACTCTTGAGCTTGAGCAATTCTCTTACCTCAGCCTCCTGAGTAGCTGGGACTATAAGACTGCACTACTACGTCTGGCTAGTTTTTTTATTTTTAGTAGAGATGAAGTCTAGCTGTTACTCAGGGTGGTCTTGAACTCCTGACCTCAAGCAGTCCACTCTCCTCGGCCTCCCAGCAGAGGTTAGAGGTGTGTAAGTAGAGGTGGATTACTACTTACTTAAACAGTAGACAGACCAGTAAGATCCCTTCTAAGAGTTGACACTACTTGGCTACCAAAATTGTTATTTAAAGAACTCGGGTGAGCTGACTTTCCTTGCTTAGAAAGATGTTTCACTGCAAGTGAGAGAACTGGTTAGCCTGGCATGTCTCAGCCAACGAGTCGTTAGAGTTACAATAGGACAGCCCCCTCTATAAGTACCAAAAAACATCTTGCTTTGAATTCTGATCTCCATGCTAAGACTCAGGTTACTGGAAATTTATACACCAAAAACTTGTGATACATACATCTCGGAGTTGGTTGAGAACGAAAATCCTTTCTGATGCTGTAATCATGGGGTGATAGGACATCTCAAAGAAGATAATTCCCAGGCTGAAGAGATCCACTTTCTGAGGGAAGAAAATAGAATTGTATTTAGAGAGACTTGATATGAAAGTATAATTTACCAGGAAATGATGAGATGACTACTGTTAGAATAAAGTTTGCATAAGAGCAAAACAAGAAACACTGGAAAAATGTGATTTGTTCTAGAAAATTATGAGTATAAATATGAAATGAGATATTTAGATGATGATGACAAAATATTTGGTATAATTCTCTCAACATTTTCCTAGAAATGAACTGTAACTGGGTTAGCTGCTTGCACAGAAATAGATAACTGCTGGCTGAAGACCGGAAAAAATGGCTGAAGAGCAAGGACAACTGAGACTGGTCATAGGAGAATGCTTTGTTTTGCACCTTTACCAATCATCTCAAAAGTAAGAAACAGACCAAAATCTGCAGCTGATATCAAATGCCTGCTACTAACTGCTCAGCCATCCCACGGAGGATGGAGAATGGCAGAACGGAAAGATCATGTGACTAATCTTAGCAAAATATGAAAGTGCAATTAAAGAAGAAATGAAGAAGCAACCTACGGAATGAGAAAAAAATACTTGCAAACCATATATCAGATATATTAAAAATATATAAGACAGTCATACAACTCAATAGCAAAAAAACAACCCAATCAAAAAATGGACAAGGGACTCAAATAGACATTTTCCCAAAAATGACACAGAAATGTCCGACAGGTATATGAAGACCCTCGACATCATTAATCATCAAGAAAATGCAAATCAAAACCACAATGAAATATCATCCCACACCTATTAGGATGGCCATTAACAAAAAGTCAAAAGATAGCCAAATGTCGGCTTGGGTGGAGTGGCTCACACCTGAAATTCTAGCACTTTGGGAGGCCAAGGTGAGAGGATCACTTGAAGTCAAGAGTTGGAGACCAGCCAGAGCAAAAACAAGACCTCATCTGTACAAAAAATAGAAAAAATAGCTGGGTGTGGTGGTGCATGCCTGTACTCCTACTTACTGGGGAGGCTGAGGCAGGGGGATTGCTTGAGCCCAGCAGTTTGAGGTTGCAGTGATGCCACCACTGCACTCCAATCTGGACAAGAGAGCAAAACCTATGTGAAAAAAAAGATGGCAAGTGTTGGCAAGAAAGTTAAAAAGAGAGAACCTTGGTACAATGTTGGTAGGATGTAAAGTGGTACAGTTATTACAGAAAACAGTATGGAGCAGTGGTTCACAGCTATAGTCTTAGCCAGCTACTTGGGAGGCTGAGGCAGGAGGATTGCTTCAGCCCAGGAGTTTGAGAATACAGGTGCTAAGATAATGCTGCAGCACTCTAGCCTTGGCAACATGGGAAGACCCTGACTTAACTTAAGAAAGGAAAGGAAAGAGCAAAGAAAACCAAACAGTATGGAAGCTCCCTGAAAAATTAAAAGCATAACCACAGATGATCCAGCAATTCCATTTCTGGGTACACATCCAAAGGACTTGAAATCAGTGTGTTGAGGAGAAATCTGCTCTCCCATGTTTACTCTAGCACAGTAGCCAAGATATGGAATCAACTTAAGTGTCCATGTATAGATGAATAAACAAAATGTGATATACAGGATAGCCATAAAGTTCGCGTGCAATTTAAAATGGAATTGCACATGAACTTTATGGCCACCCTGTGTGTGTGTATACATGCACGCACACACGATGGAATATTATTCAGCCTTTAAAAAGACAGGAAAGAAGGGAATCTTGCCATGTTTGACACGGCTGAACTTGGAGGCCTTTATGCTAAGTGAAATAAGTGGGACATAAAGGCAAACAGTGCAGAGAAACCTACACAGGGAGCAGCAAAGAGGAAGGTGGTCTTTGCAAGGCGGTGTGACCGAGGGAGCCGTCATGAGCGGCTGAGGGAAAGACTGCTCATTGCCAGCTCCGGGAGGAGCCACTTTCAAGATCATAGAGGCCATTTCAAGAAGAACTCTAAAATGAATATGGACTCAAAGATGAGTGGGAGGGTCTCTCCCAATATTACCAGTGACCTCCCCAGTCTTACCAGTGTGGCATTTCCTATGCATGCAGGTGCGGAAAACGCAGAACAGAGAGAAAAGCACCAATACTTACTTCTACTGAGGTCTAAGATGTGCCTACTTTGGTAAAAATATTTACATATATCTATATACACATGTGTACATACCGCAAAACTAGAACCATGCTGGTTTTCCGACTTTTACTTAATATAATTAGAATACTTTTAACACTGTATTATTACTATTTTTCTAAAGCAGGTTTCTGAAACATGGTTTTAATGGCATATTGTATTCAATTATAACAAGGTCCCATAATTTATTTAACCAGTCTCCCATTTTATTTTTTATTTTTTTTGAGACAGAGTCTGTGTCGCCCTCAGTAGAGTGCGGTAGCATCACAGCTCACAGCAACCTCAAACTCATGGGCTTAAGTTATTCTCTTGTCTCAGCTTCCCAAGTAGCTGGGACTACAGGTGCCCATCTCAACACCTGGCTATAGCCCCACCCACTGAGCTATAAGTGTTGCCTACTTCCCCATTTTAGACACGCTTATTTTTCACTTTTGTAAATAATGTTATGATGAGGCTCGGCACCTGTAGCACCAGTGGTTACAGCACCAGCCACAGGTACTGAGGCTGGCAGGTTCAAACCTGGCCCAGGCCAGCTAAACAACAATGACAACTGCAACAAAAAAATAGCCGTGTGTTATGATGGGCACCTGCAGCCCCAACTACTTGGGAGGCTAAAACAAAAGAATCACTTAAGCCCAAGAGTTGGAGGTTGAAGTGAGCTGTGATGCTACAGCACTCTACTGAGGGTGACATAGTGAAACTCTGTCTCAAAAAAAAAATAATGTTGTGATGAACCTCTTTTATATCCACCTTTCTAGATATCCCTGGTTGTTTCCTTTGCATAAATTTCTAAAGTGGAACTTCTAAAAGGGTAGAGCACTTGTAAAGATTTCATGACACTTTGCCAACCTCATTGAAAGACACTGAAGGAGCCTCGCGTACCCATGCTGCATGCATCCAACTCCCGACACTCTCACCGGGTACTCACAGGTCTGTTTCAACTCTGTTGCTGCTGAACGCTCCCTGTCAGAACCCAAACCCAGGCTTGAGCTTCCACTACAAGCCTGAGAATCTGCTTTGATGCAAATTGGCTGATTGATATGTTTTTAATATTTATCTCTACACTTCTGCCCTAAGTGATCTCATCTAGTCTCATGGTTTTAAATACTGTCCGTGTGCTGATGACTCTCAGATTCATGTCTCTGACTCTCACCTTTCCTGCAAACTTGAGTCTAAAGGTCTAACGACCGACTGGACATATCTAATTGGATTTCTCATCAGGCATTTCAAACTAACATGCCTCAATCTCAATTTTCCAGCCATCTTCTCCTCCTTCCCCCAGTTTCTTTCCCACCCTTCCCCTGGGTGGGAAAGCACCCAGGCCAGCTTTCACCTTTCACTTGGGTGCTCCAGGTAGAAACCTGAGCCCTAGAGTTACTCCCTTCCACTTCCTCCCCAACACCCTCTCCAATGGGAAAATCTTTCTTTCCTCTCCTATATTGGCTCTACTGCTACTGCTCCAGTTCCAGTGACCAGCCATTCTACTGGACTGCAGCAAAGCCTCCTGGCAGCAGCTAGAGAGAACTCTTGCTCGAGACTATCCAGTGGCTCCCTGTGCACTTCAAACTAAACGCACACTCCTTACCCTGGCTAACCTGGCCTTAGGCGATCTGACCCCGGCCTTCTTTTCAGCTTCACTTCATGCCTCTCTCCAGTCGCTCAGCATGCTGTAGCCACGCTGACCTTTCTTTCGACTGTCTTAAGCATGGCAAGCTCTCGCAACCAGCATCTTCTCTTTTTATGTGCTGCTTCCTCTGGGTCACCCCTTTTCCCTCTTTGTCATTCTCTAGCCCCAAGTTTGCGTGCTTTGTCCCTTTTCTTTTTTTTTTTTTGAGACAGAGCCTCAAGCTGTCACCCTGGATAGAGCACCGTGGCATCACAGCTCACAGCAACCTCCAATTCCTGGGCTCAAGTGAGTCTCCTGCCTCCGCCTCCTAAGCAGCTAGGACCACAGATGCCTGCCACAACGCCCGGCAATTTTTTTGCAGCTGTCATTGTTGTTTGGTGGGCCCGGGCTGGATTTGAACTTGCCAGCTCAGGTGTACGTAGCTGGTGCCTTAGCCGGTTGAGCCACAGGTGCCAAGCCATAATGTAAGAATTTTTTTTTTTTTTTTGTAGTTTTTGGCTGGGGCTGGGCTTGAACCCACCACCTCCAGTATATGGGGCCGGCATCCTACTGCTTTGTGCCCTCCTTTTTTCCACAGGCGCCACCCCTTTGTCCCTTTTCATCCTTTATGCTGACTGCCATCCTCTCAGGGAGTTCTTCTCTGGTCAGTCACCTAAAGAAGATGTGCCCCTATTGTTCTCTTGTCCCCTCACTCTACTTCTTTTCTTCTTAGCCCTTGTCATAATTTGTTACTTCTTTTTATTTTTGCTTGTTTATCATGTGTTTCATCCACCACTGGATAAGCTCCCAGAGGGCTGGGGCTGCATCTGTCTTACTCACGTGACTGCCTGTTCCCTGTGTTCATGAACCCTGTCCACATAGTCTCTGGATGGATGGGTGGACTGTAAGTTCCTGGCAGTGCCAGCTTCAGTCACCATCCTCGGGAGCCATGTACTTGCCTGCAGTGTGAATAAGTGAACACTCCTGACCATTCAGTGGTTAACTAAACCCCAAATACTGCCATTCTTATTATGACCTTATTCCTGAGACCTTTCCTTTCAAAGGAAGACCTTCCCCCAAACCCGTACCTGGTTGTATGCAGATTTGGTGCTTCCTTGGACCTCTGGACTCACATACAGAGCAGTGCCAACCATCCCAGTCAAATGACCTGTGTGGAGGAAAAGTGAGATAAAGCTTCCCAATAATAGGACCTAAAGATTAGTAAATTAAAAACAAAAAATGTTTACTAAAAAGTTAGGCATGGCTGGGTGAGATGGTTCACACCTGTAATCCCAGCACTCTGGCAGGCCAAGGCAGGAGGATTTGAGCTCAGGAGTTCAAGACCAGCCTGAGCAAAAGCGAGACCCTCGTCTCTACCACAAAAAGAAAAATTAGCTGGGCATTTTGGCGGGTGCCTGTAGTCTCAGCTACTTGGGAGGCTGATGCAGGAGGATCTATTGAGTCCAGGAATTTGAGGTTGCTGTGAGCTAGGCTGATGCTACGGCACTCTAGCCTGGGCAACAGAGTGAGACTCTGTCTTTCATTTCTTTTTTCTTTTTTTTTTTTTGCAGATTTTGGCTGGGGCTGGGTTTGAACCTACCACCTCCGGCATATGGGTCTAGTGCCCTACTCCTTTGAGCCATAGGCACTGCCTGAGACTCTGTCTTAAAAAAGAAAAAAAACGAAGTGAGGTTGATCTGTTAGCTGTCTGCACCACTCGTGGGGGTGGCAGCATGTGCTGCACCAAATAAGTAACTGTAAGTCACGCACGCCCATACACTCTACCCCACACTAGGATATCTTTGCTGTTGCAGGGGAGGGGCAATGCCAGATAGGACCACCCCTGATGAACCAAGTTATGAATTGACCTCTTGGCTTAGAGAAAATCTGACTATCCACCCACGGGAGCCAAGCATTCTAACTGAAGCTCTAATTTCTTTAGCACGGTATGGTGAAAAAGAAAAAAAATGAAAGCATTTTCATGATTTTGTTAGTTTAATAATTAAAACTTTAAATCCCCAACAATAAACCACCCCAGATGAACCAAGTTATGAATTGACCTCTTGGCTTAGAGAAAATCTGACTATCCATCCACAGGAGCCAAGCATTCTAACTGAAGCTCTAATTTCTTTAGCACGGTATGGTGAAAAAGAAAAAAAATGAAAGCATTTTCATGATTTTGTTAGTTTAATAATTAAAACTTTAAATCCCCAACAATAAAAAAAAAAAATTAAAACTTTACAATAAAAGCTTTACAAGTAAAAAGCAGGTTTCAGGTTAAGAAATTCTGTGTCTTCTTTTTAATACATGAATGAAATAAATACACAGCCTTCTGGGGTTACCTGAAGGGTCTGATTTAATTGAGTGATCTCCTGCCTGATCGTCTTGCTTGCCGTCAGCCTAAAAATATAAGTATGCCAAATATCCAGTTAAAATGTTATGTTATTCCCAAGGACCAGCTTTCCAATTTCCAAATGAATACTGACCAAAAATATGTGACATGGAAATGAGAATAATTCTAATAAGGCTTTTTTGAGTCTTAGTCTTTTTTTTGTTTAGTTAACCTACTAATGCAAGGCTCACAGGAAACCTACTGAGAACAAGAGTGAGGAGGGAAACTCTTTATACCTCTTTCTTCAAGGGAGAAATACCCAAAAGCTTGTAGAAATCAACCTATTTCATGTTGAAAATGCCAAATACAGAACCTTTTTTTTTTTTTTTTTAAGAGTATGTTAAAAAGAACTACAAACTCGCTGTCACTGGCTGCTACCACTCCCTGGGCAGCCTCTCCCTCCTCCTCTACACGGGCAGCAGCCCTGTCTCGGGCAATACTCCAAATTACTGCCATAGTTATGACGCCACTCCATGGATTTCTGTTATAAGTAGCACCATCAATAACGGCAGCTTCTCCATCTTCAACGCCAGGCTCTGCTCCTGGCCCTCTGCCTGCATTCTCACTGACAACTCCCTGGGGTAGGTACCAGCATCAGGCACATTTCGCAGAGGGGTTAAGAGGTTAATTAATTTGCCTAAAATCGTGCCACAGAGCAGAGACAGAGAGAGGTTCTAGTCCAGGCCAGCGGGACTCCAGAGCTTGAGTTCTTAACGACCTCACTATGCCATAGCTTTCCAGAGAGCAAATTCTTTATTTTAGGGATCGATATCCCTGTCACCTGGCCTTCCTTGGTCTCAGCATGTGTCACTGTGCCAACTGTTCTGGTCAGGACCATGTCTTCACTGTCTCTCTCCTGCCACCTCCCTCTCTTCTCTTTCTAGCTTCACCTTCTCATCTGTCCCTCATGGCTGTTTTTACCATCAATCCAAGTCCTATTTTCCTTCTCCAACCACCCTTTGAATGAACTGTGCTTCCTACCGATCCAGGGGCTTAATAACTCTGGCTTGTGATGGGAAGTAAACTCCTCCTCGCCTGGTGTCTACAGACTGCCCACCCCCCTTTCCAGGGACTCCCTAACTGCCAGCATCCCCTCTGACTCTCCCCTGCACTTCATGGTTTCAGCCACGCAGACAACAATGACGGCCTTGGAACCACCACGTCTGCTCACTGCAGGGCCTTTTCTTATGCTGTGCTTTCTCTCTGGAATCCCCCACCCTAGTGTCACCATGGCCTCCCCTCAACCTTGGTCTGCTGGACTCCCCACCCAGCCATCTGAAATATCATTGTCTTTATACAGCCTTTCTTGATCCTCACAACCATATATTCTCCTATTACTTTATGTTTTTGAGCTTCATTTCCCCAAACTAAAAACCATCCAAGTGTAAAGCATCTGGCCCAGTGCCAGGCATGGAAGATCTAAATGTCAAATTATTTCATAAAGCATTGTATGCTTTTCACTTAAATATTGCTCATATGCCAACAATTTTATGTTCATCAAGGGGAATGCTCTCACTAAAATGTATCCACAATTTTAAAGCCTAAAAGATCATTCGCACTGTGCTCCTTCAGGCACTGTGTAATTTCCTGAGGATTACACAGCAGAGTTCGGTGAACTCCACCATCCTTTCTTCTAACACTTTCAGAATTATCAAGGCATCTGGGTCCATTTTTAGGTGGAGTCGAATTTTTAAAATACTCACAGCAAAGGCTAGATGGTCTGTTGCCAAACCAAAATCACCTATTTTCACGTGGTCATCAGAATCCAAAAAAATGTTGACAGGCTTCAGATCCCGGTGAATCATTCCCTGTTGGAAGAGAGTGAAGACACCAATGGCTTCTCAGGCATAGTTAATAGGTATACATGTTTCTTAATTTGAAAGGCCAACCAACCTCGTAATAAAAATCGAACGAGGTCTTCTCCTGCAGGCCATCCTGGTCTAGGCTGTCTGGCCTCTGCACTGTCTCCTGACTGTCCTATGCCCACTCTACCATCTCTCAGTTCTGCCTGTTTGTTTCCCCATCAGGTGAATGCCGAAGGATTCTCCATGGCATCCAAGGCCCCTTTCCACTGGTTTACCAAATTACCTTTCTCTCTGCTACATCACAAAACCTCTGCTCTGGTCAGGAAGACACACCATTTCCATTCCTTCTTCTATCCCTTTCTTTGCACTATTTCGCCCACCTAGGACATCTTTGCACTTCTCCATTTATTTGAATTGTGACAATACCAGCCAAGCGCCAACTCACCGAGGAGCCCTCCATAGTAATTCAAACAATTTAACTGTGTATCCCTAGCACACACAGTAGGTGCTCAATGATTATTAGCTTTCTCCTCTTCCCAATGGCTCACAATGCTTATTATTTCATGTATTACAAAATAGAAAATAAGTAAATGCAATAAAGACACTTTATTGCATGATCTCACTAATCATTACGTGGAGGTAAATTCTGGCTCCTTCTAAAACCAAGAAGTCTCTCTCAAGCATGGGGCTTGTCATATGCTTGTGCCTCCCTGTATTTCTGGGTGTAGCACAGCATTAAACACCCAGCAAATGGTTAGCAAATACTGAGCACATTAGATTGAGAGGAAGAGAGCACAGGAGGCCTGGCTCTAGGACGCCAGGATGATATTGCAGTAATGGAGCTCTAATGGCCCTCATTAGAACTCATTTTCATTTCCAACCTTGAAAATTCTGCTTCCACCAGATCATTTATGAACTAGACATATAAATTAAAGCCCTCACTTTTCAGAATAAATGTGGTACAGTATAAACATTTTAAGCTTGAAGAAAATTGAGACAAAGGAAAAAACTAATACATGCTATATTTATACTGGCTAATGCATTAGACAATCCAATTTTTAGTATGTAAGCAGTGTGTCATCCTGAAGTCAGGTCCATTAGCATTTACTCAGCAATGGCAATTGCTAGCTTTAAAACGACATTTTATACATGTGATGAGTGTTACTCAGAATCGCATTTTTCTCCTTGCTAGATGACTTTCTAGTTTCTCCATGTTCTCAGGAAGGATAGCACTAATTCAGTTAGAATCTAATAAGCTGGCAGCTATTAATCACACTCTTCCTTTATTCTAAACACTCACAGAATCATCCTCATGTTCCATTTATGTTCCAATATGTCTTCCTCACCCAGAGGCTGACAAACTTATTCTGCAAAGAACGAGCTAGTAAATACCTTAGGCTTTATAGTCTCTGTTGGAACTATTCAAATCTATTGTTATGGCAAACTCATAGGCCAAGGGTAAATAAATGAGCATGACTGTTTTCCGATAAAATTTTATTGACGGACACTAAAATTTAAAGTTCATGTAATTTTTATGTATTATAAAATATTCTTCTTTTGATTTTTTACAATCACTTAAAAATGTAAAGAACAGGCTCAGCGCTTGTAGCTCAGCGTCTAGGGCTCAAGCCATATACACCTGAGCTGATGGGTCTGAATCCAGCTGGGCCTGCCAAACAACAACAGCTACAACCAAAAAAATAGCTGGGTGTTGTGCTGGGTGCCTGTAGTCCCAGCTACTTGGGAGGCTAAGGCAAGAGAATTGCTTAAGCCCAAGAGTTTGGGGTTGCTGTGAGCTACGATGCCACAGCACTTTACCCAGGATGACAGCTTGAGACTCTGTCTCAAAAAAAATAAAAATAAAAAAACAAAAATAAAAATGTAAAGAGCAATCTTTAGTTTACAGGTTGAATGTGAATTATAGACCATAGTTTGCTGATCACTGTTTTGTCAATGTTTTATTTATTTGTTTATTTATTTTTTTGAGACAGAGCCTCAAGTTGTCACCCTGGATAACATAGCTCACAGCAACCTCCAATTCCTGGGCTCAAGCGAGTCTCCTACCTCTGCCTCCCAAGTAGCTGGGACTACAGGCAACCGCCACAACGCCCGGACATTTTTTTTTTTTTTTTGGTTGCAGCCACCATTGTTGTTTGGCGGGCCTGGGTTGGATTCGAACCCGCCAGCTAAGGCGTATTGCCAGCTCAGGGGTATGTGGCTGGCGCCTTAGCTCGTTGAGCCAGGGGCGTCAAGCCTCTGTCAATGTTTTAAATTTTGACACTTTGGGTCAGGTGCGGTGGCTCACATCTATAATCCTACTACTCTGAAAGGCCACGTCAGGAGGATCGTCTGAGCTCAGGCGTTTGATAGCAGCCCAAGCAAGAGTGGGCTACTATCTCTACTAAAAGAAAAAAAATTATCCAGGCATTGGGGATGTGCACCTGTAGTATGAGCTATGATACCACTGCACTCTAGCTGGGAATAGAACAAGACTCTGTTGCAAATACAAAAAAAAGAAAAAAGAAAAAGCAATACTTTGTACTATTTTCTTGTCTTTTGAAACAGTTTGTTCTATTTTCTATAAAAATAGATTATCTCAATATAAATTTAGTTCCCTCTTTTAGTTTACCTTGATTCTAAAAACTTTGATGTTTAAGCCATAAATTCATATAAACACAAGTTTTCAGATACAGAATGTTACAAAGTTTACTTTCTCATGGATATAAGCTAATCCATCCAGAATCTCTCGAAAAAGTCTCCAGAGTCTGATGGTGTCTTGGTATAGTCCCTGGTCAATGGTGTCACGTAAAGTGCTCTTTTCACAGTACTCCATCTACAGACAGGACAAATGAGGCAGAAGACAAATTTGGTTAGACAAAAGTTTCAGTTAAAGAGCACAACTGCTATTAATGTAACCCTTTATTTTAAAACTTGTGCTGTGGATTTCAAACAGTTATGGGAAAGACTTTATTTTCTACACTGAAGAAAGAAACCAGGAGTATTAAAAAAAAATACCTACGGGGTAAATATGCATTTTGTTAAGGACAATGTTAATAAAGCTAGTAAGACTTCAGGGTCATCACAACACAAATTAACAAATGGGACTGAACTAAGCTGAAAAGCTTCTGCACAACTAAGGACACAACAAGTAAAGCAAAAAGACAACCTTGAGAATGGGAAAAAATATTTGCAGGATATCAATCTGATGAAGAGTTGATAATCAGAATCTACAGAGAACTCAAATTAATCAACAGAAAAAGAGTAAACCATCCCATCTCTCTCTGGGCATGAGATATGAACAGAAACTGTTCTGACGAAGACAGTCAAATGGCTAATAAACATTAGAAACAATGTTCATCATCCCTGATCATCAGAGAAATGCAAATCAAAACCACCCTGAGATATCGCAGTGACAATGAGTAACCCCAGTGACAATGGCCCACATCACAAAGTCTCAAACCTGTAGATGCTGGCGTGGATGTGGAGAGAAGGGAACATTTTTACACTGCTCTGGTGGGACTACAAACTAAAACAACCTTTTTGGAGAGAAGTATGGAGAATCCTCAAAGAACTCACATTAGACCTCCCATTTGATCCTGCAATCCCTTTACTAGGCATCTACCCAGAAGAAAATAAATCATTTTACCATAAGGACATTTACACTAGACTGTTTATTGCAGTTCAATTTACAATTGCCAAAATGTGGAAACAGCCTGAATGCCCACCGACTCAGGATGGATAAACAAGCTATGGTATACCATGCCACCAAAAAAAAAATAGAGACTTTACATCTTTTTTATTAACCTATATGGAGGTGGAACACATTCTTCTTAGTAAAGCATCACAAAAATGGAGAAGCAAGAATCCAATGCACTCAATTCTAATATGAAGGCAATAGATGAGCTAATACGAGAGGGATAGGGGAATGAGGGAGTGAGGAGAGTGGAGGAAGGAGGGGGATGGGGGTTACGGTGTATGGCACACCTCTCGGGAGTGGGACACAATTATAAGAGCGATTTTCCCTAACAACCACAATCAGGATAACCTAATTCTTTGTATCCTCCATGAATCCCCCCAAATTAAAAAAAAATACATTGGGGGTAAATATGCATAATCTGAGCATCGTAGCATAACCATTTTTCTAAATTATTGCTCATTTAAAAAAAGTAAAACTTACTTTTAAAAAATCCTTATTACAAAACTGAAGACATTAAAGAAATAAAAAGAGGACAACATTATGTCAATAAAAAAAAAAATCCTTATTACAAATAATGGGAAAGGCTCAACAGGCTAAGGCACCAGCCATGTACACCTGAGCTGGCAGGTTCAAATCCAGCCAGGGCCTGCCAAACAACAATGACGGCTGCAAACAAAAAATGGCTGGGCGTTGTGGCGGGCGCCTGTAGTCCCAGCTACTTGGGAGGCAGAGGAAAGAGACTCCCTTGAGTCTAGGAATTAGAGGTTGCTGTGAGCTATGATGCCACAGCACTCTATCCAGGGTGACAGCTTGAGGCTCTGCCTCAAAAAAAAAAAAAATGGGAAAAAACTGAGAATGTAGCACAATTTCATTTATTATTTTACAAGACTGTTTCTAAACCCAAATTTCCAAGAAGAGCTAATTAATCTAAAGATGTTATTAGTCTTTCTTTTTTGTGCATTAAAGACAAATGACCTTCAAGTATAGAGCAAAACATCGTAAATATTAAAACATTCAAGAAGAGGCTCTGTCTCACCCCCTGTGGGTGTATTAATGTGTCATAAAGCACTGCAGCATTTGATTGATGAAACTAGCCTATATGATTCAACCAGCACCAGAGTTGAGATTTCTTATGAAGAACGATTTTATCGTTTTTAAGGAGAGGAAGATCAGCCTTCATTCTCTCATCCTCAGAATAATTGTCAGCAAATTCTGACTCATCCTCCAGTCTGAGTCAGGGCATCACACAGCTTTCTCTGATGCCTAACGATGACCCTACAGAACCTCCTTGTGTATTTCTGTCTCATTAAAATTGTTTAGAGCACCACAGCACATAATAGATATGCAATAGTGGTTTGGGGAACAAATGTTTTATTATCTGTGATATTAATGTTAGGAGATACCTAAAACCAGCTCCAACCCTAGGAAAGTAATTACCTAATTAGTCTCTTTTGAAACCCTTTAATTGTCTGAGGGTTCCTTTTCATCATGGTACTATATCTCACATTTAACGATCTGCCTAATTGTAGTCAGGACTGAAAATACTAATAGTGACCCAATGGCCTATTCACTTGGGGCAAAGGAAAGATCTGTCTTTGGTTGATAGCTGTGCCTCTGCGGCCAGGGCCCACCACTGCCCAGGGTGCTGCAGCTCTGGCGGGGGCTTCTTTTCAATAATTCTTCACTGGAGCTGGTTTGCCTATGTAGTTGTCTCCCAGAGGTTCCTAAAGCTCGTGCTTGCACAGGCATGAGTGTGCATCATACCTTAGCAGACCCAGCTGTTAGACAAAGTCAAGTTTCCACGCACACACAGCTCAGCATTTGTGGAACTCAGATATGTTCTCAGCACTTCATAGATGTTATCCCATTTATTCTTTATAAGTCTATGAGACAACTACTATTATTTAATTTATAGATGGGGAAACTGAGGCACAGGATGCTGAAGTACCTTGCCTGAGCTCACACAGTCATGACAAGTGGATTCAGGATGTGAACTTCCAGTGCCCGAGGCCAGTGATGCTCTGTGGCACCTTCTGACATGCTACAGGAAAGTTTGAGCTCAAGGCCAGGGAAGAAGGGGCCAATGACTCTTTGGTACCGCCAGTATGCCCTCTTCTGTCCACTGTCTTGTTCTAGCAAGAAACATGGCTCCTAGCCATTACTGGGTATTGCTGTGTCACCAAGCTGTACACAAGGACCTCACCTGGATATACAGGTAATGCACGGCCTCGGTTGTCAATGACGGCTCACTTTCACAGCAACCATTCTTTTCATCGCAGTCTTCATCCTGATCCAAGAAGAACACATAAGAACTCAAAAGGGGGTAAAATTAAATGAGACTTATCATCATCATTAAGTATTTGTGCTCATCCCTCATGTACACAGCATCTTGTTGCCTTTAGGGGAGGTCAGTGGAGCTGAACACAACCACTATCCTGTAGAGGCTCACATGTTTGTAAGGCATGTTTGTTATTACCAGAATCCTCTGTACAGTTTATAGGTCTATTGCTAACGGAACAATGACGGGGAAAATAGAAAACAGGTACGTACTAAAGACAAGCAATCTCAGAAAGACTCCTTGCCCAGTCAATTCTTTCTTCCCATTGATATCCTTTTATGGATAAGAAGGGCAGAATGTATACAGGCTAGTATTATAAGGCTTCAGTTTTACTGGAATGCCTTCCTTTGGTGGTAGGCTTACTTTGGAAATAAACAACTGGAAAACCATTTTTAGCTGAAACAATTTCAATGTCACCATTTTATCAAAGGGCACACTGCCCCTAGGGCTACATCCCTGAAAGACAAGCTTTCAGCTCCACTTACAGCGAGTGATCCTCTAGACTACTTTTGCACAGTGTTAATTTGTTTGTTCCCAATTGCTAATTTTCTAATACGTGATACCTTTTTCAAAATACTCTTTTTTCTTCTGATAATTGTATTTGAATACGTTTATCCTTAAGTGCAGAAAAAACATCAGTTGGTATGCACCCATTTCTGATTTAGGTTTTCTTAAGGAAAAGTTTTTCAACCTCTTTCTTTTATCAAATTAAAAAAAGTTCTGCTCTGGAAACAATCAAGTTCTCCACTCTTCAATTATTTATATATTCAGGGGATTACCCGTACAAGACTGTTACTCTCTTAGCAGCTTCTATCCATCAATTAGAATTCCCCATGGGATGCTGCCCTCAATTAAGCAAAACCAAGATTGTAAATTTGGCACCCCCGTAATTACATAGATAACTAATGAATGCTAAAACTATAATTTCTTCCTTAGCAGTAGTTGAGATTATTTATATTATTATTCCTTGTTCAATTTACAATTAATAAATTTAAACAGAGAGGTGTCTAAGATGATTTTAATTGATAAGGAAAGCAGTTATAAA
Source organism: Arctocebus calabarensis (assembly GCA_963573935.1). Lineage (NCBI taxonomy): Eukaryota > Metazoa > Chordata > Mammalia > Primates > Lorisidae > Arctocebus > Arctocebus calabarensis. Next base: position 20,403 of record CAUYON010157862.1, read on the forward strand.
CAACACTGTCTCAGGATTAGGAAGTGGAGATGAAAAAATAAAATGAAAAAACACATTGGCTAATGTATTCATATCTCCTTCAAATCAACTGACCTGCTTATCTAAGAGTTTATATTTAGACTTTTCTTTATCTACTGTGAACACATCCTCATAACTACATTTTTAATCCTGACAATACAGCCATCGTATTCAGCCCTCAGTTGTAGAGTGTTTCCTTGCAGCAGTAATTCACAGCCTTAGTAGAAAAGCTTCACCCTGAGCTCTATGCCCCACCACAGAAGGGCACTGCCGACCTGGACAGAGGAAGGTATGGATTCAAGTGGGCTTTGGGGCTTGGAGCAGTGAGTGCTTTTCCAACTATTTTGACCATGAGCCACACGAAGAAATAACATTTTATATCACACTCATACACATACGCATAAAGGAAAATTCCATAAACAAGTTTACCTTCATTGTAAGTGTGATATATTTTGGTATTCTCTACTCTCTACAGCACTAAAATTAAAATAAAACCGGTCGTGACCCTCATTGATTTCATAACCCATTACAGGATCATGATACATAGTATTAAAACATTGTTCTAAAGCAGTGGTTCTCAACCTTCCTAATGCCGCGGCCCTTTAATACAGTTCGCTGTTATAAAGGATGGTCCATGAACACAAGGAATCAAGATCAACTGATGTGGGCCAGGTGTGGTGGTTCATGCCTATAATCCTAGCACCCTGGGAGGCCGAGGTAGGTGGATTGTTTGAACTAAGGAGTTTAGACCAGCCTGAGCAAAAAGTGAGACCCTGTCTCTACTAAAAATAGAAAAACTGAGGGAAGAGATCACTTGAGGTCAAGAGTTGGAGTTTGCTGTGAGCTATGACACTACAGCACTCTACCCAATGCAACAGCTTGAGACTGTCTCCAAACAAACAAACTAAAAAAGGATTAACTGATATAGGACCAAGGTAACTCCACAGTCTGTTTAATTACTCAATTTGCATTCAGTACTCTTCCCCAACAATTTAAAGTTTCCTAAAATGCTCTAGGAAATTATTTTCATCACACACAAAAATGAAGTGCTTCAATTTATTTCCTTTTCCTAAAAGTAGGTATGCTTTATCATGTGAATGAATAAAGACCTATATATAAACACAAGTAGCATATACTTGAAATGAATGATCATGTTTTAAAAATTGATGGTTTCTTTTTTTTTTGAAACAAGGTCAAATGACCTTTATTTAAAAACAAACAAAAACCAATTTTTTTTGGAGGGGCACTATTACTTGGGAAGTTATCTAGTTACGTTTACTTAGGGAAATATTTTCTTTTCTTTTTTTTTTTTTTATTAAATCATAGCTGCGTACATTAGTGCAATCAAGGGGCACAATGTTCTGGTTTCATATACAATCTGAAATGTTTTCATCAAAATGTTTAGCATACCCTTAATGGCATTTTCTTAGTTATAAAAATTGATGGTTTCTATATCTGCATATCAGATTATGGCTTTCATCTTTTACCTGGAGTCTGTGATACCATATTTTTTTTTCCCTTACATCAAGTGTTAGTTTCTATATACACCCACCTTATGATGAATAAAATGGTATCATTTCTATTTATATATTTACCTGATTCTGGCTTTTACTGTTCTCATCTTCATTGTCAAAGATGATATCACTTTCAGAATCTGAAGCAGGTCTTAAAAAGAGAAATAGAGAAATACTAAAGAGAACAAAATCTCTATAATAATTCCAAAAATCGACACTTGTTTAATTATGAGAACAAGAAGCTAGAGACACCATATTATGACCCCACAAAACTCAATCTATATAGTCTATCACGCTGATTTGTACTCCGTATTATATATGATTTAAATAAAAATTAGCCAGATTAAGTTTCCGGAAAAAATTTCATAGCTAAGAGTTATGATAAATTGTTACCAACTGGGTATAATAAAATCATGAAAGTAAATGACCAGAGTGGATTCTCAGATGCATAAACTTTGGGATTGTGATTATAGGTTTGGTACCTTTTTGGGGGCCGCAGTTGGCACATCAAGACTCTGGATTCGTTCTTAAATGTTCCAGAGTTAGAAGCCCTGATCTAAAGGAATGCCCTATAAGAAATTTTATTAAATGTATTATGATGAAGTTTGGTAAGTAATTTCTATTTTTCCTTTCTCTGGGGCTTAGATTTTAAAAATCTTTTGAAGATAGTGGGAAAAAAAATCTTTTGGAGTGCATTCGGTTACTCTGTAAAAGTGCTCCCCCCCCACCCTGAGACAGGGTCTCACTTTGTCATCCTCGATAGAGTGTCGTGGGGTCAAAGCTCACAGCAACCTCTAACTCTTGGGCTCAAGTGATCTTCCTGCCTCTGCCTCCCAAGTAGTTGACACAACGCCTCGCTAGCTTTTCTTTTTAGCAAAGACGGGGGTCTCGCTCTTGCTCAGGCTGGTTTCCAAGTCCTGAACTCTAGTGATCACGAATTCCCTTTCCCCTGGCATGGGCTGAGAGGGTAGTCAAGATAGGGGGCAGCGTGGGCAGCCCAGCCCGCGCCCTTACAGGAACGACTGTGAGAAGACACCGTTGTGCTCGTCCTCGTCGTCGTCCTCTTCGCTGCTGGAGCCCGGGCCGGCGGCGGGGAAGCGCGCACTGGCCGAGCGCTCGCCCGATGTGCTCCACTCCACCGAGCTGCTGAGGATGGGCGGCGGCGCCGCGGCCTCCACGCTGTCCGGGCTGCCACTGTCGCCCGCAGGCTGCCCGGTGGCTCGCCGGTCCTTAGCCAGGGGCCCCGAGTCCGGGGGCGGAGTCCCCGGTCCCGCCGGGCGCTCGTGGCGCTCTATCCAGGCGTTGTAGTAGCGCACAATGTTCTCATGGTGCAGGCGCGACAGCAGCGTCACTTCACCCTTGATCCTGCGAAAGTGCCTGCTGGCCGGGTTGATCGGGATGCGCTTCACCGCGTAGCAGCAGCCGTCCAGCTTGTTCTGCACCTGCCGCGCAGCGGGGAAAAGGGACCGAGTGCGTCATCCGCTCGGGCGCTTGGAAACTTGCACGAAAGTCACCCCCTTCCCTCCCAAGGAGAACGTAAGGAGACCCAACAGCTGCGCTGGAGAACTAGGTCTGAAATTCTTCAACTGACGAGAGGCTTAACTGCCCCAGAATTTAGAAAACAGTTCCTCCTAATCTAGTTGTATTTAGCTTACTAGGAGACCTTGGGGAAAACATAATCTATATTTTAAATCATTAATTTTATATAAATGGCTATTACTTCCCTGTTTTTCCAATATCATATCTGCTATCTAAATAGCTAAATAAACTTTGGTTTAAAAATAAAAATTATTTTCTAAAGTCAGTGTGATGTTTCAGATGATGATTTTAGTTTCTGATTTTTTCTAAAGGTGATTACAGACAAACTGAACTCAAAAAAGTTTAATAGACACAAATGCAAATAAATGCTAATTCCTTGGTTTATAAAGCCCTGAAAATTTGGGTAACTGACAACTGCCCTGAGGTTCAATTTTCTTATCTATGAAATGGTACTTACCCCATTTCCACTACTACACGTGGTGACTCTAAGGATTAAATGAGAGAAGGCAGGGACAGCGCTTGTGTCCAGGCCTCATGGAGAAAGGTGCTTTAGCTAAGTGAAGAACAGCAATTGCCGCTAACATGATTGCTGTCCACTGATTTTTGTTACAGAACTAAATTTTCTGATTGATGATGTGGAAACTGAAACTGGAGCAATACAATTAAGAACACAATAAAATAATAAAAATACAAGAAAAGGTTTCAAAGGCAAGTCCTACGTCTTATGTAGAGGCATCCTTATGGTGGGTAGTTTCACTTCAAAACTGGACAGAAGTGACTTTTATAAAATTTTGTTCACTGAAACATTCCAGTCCCAACTTTTAGGTCAACTGAGGGGACAATATATTCTAGAAAAGTAATACTTGGCCATGGTGGCAGGAAAAATTAGTTGTTATGAAACACAAAACAGAGTATCATTCTCTGTTTGGCTAAGCGGTTTCAATTAGACTATTAAAACTACTCCAAAAAAAAAAAAAGAGAAAGAAAGAAAGGAATACTATAAAACTGAGTTTCAGATTATCTTTTTTTTGTGTCAAAATAGTGACAAGAACATATGCTTTGGAGTGTAACAGGTGTGAGTCTGAGTGCTAGTTTCATCTCTTTGTAGATATGTGTAACTTCAGGCAAAGGACATTACTTTTCCTTCATTAAGAAAATGAAGATCCTATCTATTTTGTAAGAATGTCCTGAGATGGAAAGGTAAGGTTTATAAGCCATCTGGCACACAATCTGAAATATGGAATGTACTCAAAAAATGACAGCCTATGTACTTTTGCTGCCACATTAATAAGGAAGAGGAGCATCATATGTCCATCTCACATCTTGGTACACATCACGCACACTGACTCACTGACCAGGGTGGGGGTCACACTGAAAACTCCCAGGAATTTGAAAAGGTGAATAAATAGTAATGGACCCCACTGCTGACAAATGCCAGACCACAGAGCAGAGTGCCTGCCCTACCTGGAAATACAGAGACGGTATGTGAGAGCCATGGGCTTCTCATGGGGACAAACTACTGGAAAAACTAGACAGCTTCAATTACTCAGATGTTTTTGTTACATGAGTTCACTAATCATTCTTGAGTACTTACAAGGAAATAAAGTTTGTTAATGTTTAACATTCAAGAATCTCAACTATAAAAGTTAAAGGGCTTGATCAAAATGATATTGTGCATTAAAAAGATAGTATATGCTTCAATCATCTCCTTTTAAAGATAAATACGATCTTTCAGACAGTACAGATTGCTCCAGTTTCAGTTCTGTCTGAAACTGTCTGATCAGGATACCTGTCTTACTTAAGACTGTCTTTCTTTTACTGCAGAAAACTAATTCAGAATGACATGCACCTTACATGGACTTAATATCACATTAATCTGGGTCTCTTAAATTCAAAGCAAAATAGTTAAAATTATATAAAAACAGCTGAAACCTCTTTCTATAAGGGGCAGACAATAATAAAAGTTATCGGAATAGACCATAATGAAGAAAGGAAGGCCCAACACAACACCTTAATAACACATTACTACCTTTCTATCTCAATAGGAGCTGGAAAATAAAAGCCATTAAGACCATCTGGGGCTATTTCCCAGTATGAATTCCATTTCTTTTCTAACCTTGGAACCCTTTTCTCCACAGCAACTCTAACCGCAAATGGGAGAAAAACACAACAATTTTCTTTTTGAAGCAAAGCACACAAGGCTGTTCTTTACAGCGGTCCTGACTCCACTTGAAGTGCTATTATAATCATAGATTTTTCACGTTAATGCTCTATAGCAAGCAAGGAAAGAGGAATAGTGCATTCCCTGTTTTGGTTTTTCTTTTTTCATCACTAATCAACATTTTACTATGTTTTAGTTTTTTGGTTTTTTGAGACAGGGTCTCGCTCTGTTGCCAGGCTGTCAGGGCTAGAGTGCAGTGACATCATCATCATAGCTCACCACAACTTCAAATCACTGGGCTCAACTGAGTCTCCTACCTCTGCCTCCCAAATAGCTGGCTACAGGTATGTGCCACCACATCTGGCTAATTTTTCTGTTTTTTACAGAAATGGGGGGGTCTTACTTTTGCCCAGGCTGGTCTTGAACTCCTGATGTCAAGCGATTCTCCTGCCTTGGCCTCCCAAAGTACTAGGATTACAGGTGGGAGTCACTGCACCTGGCCTGCTGTGTTTTTAAATGTGACCAGTAACTTTAAATAAAGCTTGTAAGATGATCATTGCTTCCAATAGTCATACTTACTTCCCTCCTCAACCCCTAAACAGAAGTCAAGTCTGTAAGTTTTTGTGGAAATGAAACAGAGAAGGAGATCTAAAAGGCTCTGGGGACAACTCTGTATCACACCTTGATGACAGCTCCAAAAGCTCCTTTGCCAAGAAGCTGCAATTCTTCAAATTCAATGAAGTATCGGGAAAACTGTCTCTGTGTCTCACTAAAGAACGCTGCACTGGGTAGCCGGTTGCTAGGAATGACAGTCTCAACATAATCTTGTCCTCCAGAATCTGAGAAAAAAATAAAGAGGAGCAAATGAGGCACTAGGAATACAGCAAGAGCTGCAGAGTCAACAAAGACGCAAATGCTGAAGGAGGAGCCCCAGACAGTAGAAGGAAGAAGTACCTCTTTTCTGAGCAATGCTTGAGCAATGCTATAACACTTTCCCTTATCTTGCCCTCCTTAAAGTAGACAGAAATATATAATTAGACCAAGGTGGGGTAACAGAAAGTAAGGGACTGAATTGTAGAGTCAGAACCCCAACTAGGTCTTCTCATCCATCCCATCTTTACTGGGGTTCCTTAATCTGAAGAGCAGCAGGGAAAATCTAGTTACATGGCAGTTACGGTGACATGAGAAGAAGAGTGACTAAGTACTAGAAGAGGCTAAACCAAGGACATTCTGGCAAGTAGAAAGTAGAAAAATCAGGGTGGCAAAACAGACCTGTGCACACAGCACACATCAAAAAAATGGATTTTTCCCTGGAGGGTGGCCTGTTCCCAGAGGTGAAGGCCTCCCGGGACAGTGACCCTTTCGGAGCCCAAACTGGACTGAGAATGCCCGGGGCATATTCTCATGGCTCCAGCTTGTGTCATCCACCCCTCAAGAGCCCCAAGTTTACCTTATAGTGGAGCGCCAGGAGAAAAAATTTCTTTTGGACACTGGAGCAACCTTTTCTGTACTTCTCTCTAATCCTGGTCTTTTATCTCCCAAATCCATAACTATACAGGGGGTGTCTGGACAGCCGGTTACCAAAATTTTCTCCCAGCCTCTAAGCTGCAATTGGGATGATTTGCTGTTCTCTCATGCCTCCCTAATCATCCCTGAAAGTCCTGCTCCCCATTTGGGGAGGGACATACTAACTAAAACAGGAACTTTTCCCTCCTGGAGATCTAGTCATGATCAAAACTCTT